>JAWQFJ010014807.1:0-16141 GCA_034096865.1 Theodoxus fluviatilis | reverse complement strand
CCACTGTCATACGGATTCATGGCCAGGAAGTAAGTGCCGTTGTTGATACCGGCAGTGAGGTGACCACGGTTACTGATGAGTGGTTCTTCAAGCATTTCCCCCGAGAGACCGTGCAGCCAGCCTCGCCCGAGTTTCTCACTCTCCGAGCCGCCAACGGTTTTGAGATACCTTATCGAGGAATCGCGACAGTGCGTGTGGAAGCGTTGGGTTGCTCCTTTGACAATGTGCCGGTCCTAGTCGTGAGGGCCCCTACGGACCCAAGTACCCATCGACGCAAGGCCTCGTATCCGGTCTTGCTTGGCATGAACATTCTTTCTAGGGTAGTAGGCATTATGCAAGAATTTGGAACTGTGCCCCATTGCCTGCAGCCTGCAGTACGAGAAGCACGTCTGGAGACTACCTCCGTGCGAGGGATAGCTAGAGTGAAGAGAGACATTGTGGTTCCAGGGAATGCAATGCACACTGTGCAGATCACTAGTGTGCAACATCCTCAACGACATTTGCTAGCCCTCCCTCTTTCGAGAGCCCTGCCTGGAGGACTGATTACTGTGGCCACTCTGGTATCTGAGGACCATTGCCACCGTTTCGTCCGCGTGCTAAACTGTTCGGACGACGCCGTAGTGCTGCGAGCGCGAACTCCCGTTGCCGTTCTCCATGCCGTAGATGGTGTGGACGGGACTGAGTGTAGAGTGGAAACGGTGTGCAAGGAGATACACCTTGGACGTGTGGCGGCTACTCCGAGCCCTGCTCTGTGTCAGGATTCGATACCCTGTCCTTCTTTCGATGGGACCCGGTCACAACGCCAAAGGCTGCAGGAACTCCTGAACAAGCATAGTGAGGTATTTTCGAAAGATGACAATGATTTAGGACACACTGATCGTGTTCAGCACATGATACATACCAGAGATGATGCTCCGACTGCTGAACCCTACCGAACTATTCCCCCAGGACTGTATCATGAGGTGAAAGAACACCTGAAAAATCTTTTGGACAAGCAGATCGTTGTCGAAAGCCACAGCCCGTACGCAGCTCCAATTGTTCTGGCGAGGAAGAAGGATTCGAGCTTGAGAATGTGTGTAGACTACCGTCGGTTGAACGCTAAGACAATCATGGATGCATACCCGATTCCGAGAATCCAAGAGTCGTTCGATTCCCTTGTCGGGGCTCAGTATTTTTCCACTCTCGACTTAGCCAGCGGGTACCACCAAATCGGAATGCACCCTGATCACCAACACAAAACAGCGTTCACAACACCCTTTGGGCTGTTTGAGTTCACACGGATGCCGTTCGGATTGGCCACCGCCCCGGCGACTTTTCAACGGCTCATGCAGAACGTCACGTCAGACTATCTGTTCGATTTTCTCCTCTGCTATCTGGATGACGTCTTGATCTACTCCAAGTCTTTTGACGAGCATTTGTTGCATCTGGATAAATTCCTGACCCGGATTGCAGAAGTGGGGCTAAAGATCAAGATGAAGAAATGCCAATTGTTGAAGCAAGAAGTACACTATCTCGGGCATACCATCTCCCGCGAAGGCGTCTTCTGTCAAGAGGAAAAGATCGAAGCTGTGAAGAACTGGCCCCGTCCTACAACCACAAAAGAACTGCAGTCTTTCCTCGGTTTTGCTTCATATTACCGACGTTTTGTGAAGAACTTTTCCAACATAGCTGGTTGTTTGCACGATCTCGTCAATGCGTCGAGAGAAGGAAAGAAGAAGTCTGTCAGTGTTACCCATTTGTGGAAGGAGAAGCACGAGGAGGCATTTGAAGGTTTGAGGAAGTCTCTGACCTCGGCTCCGGTGCTACAATATGCCGATTACTCCAAGCCCTTCATCCTGGAGACGGACGCATCTCATGAGGGCCTCGGAGCCATCCTCTCACAGGAGCAGACTGATGGGACAGTCCGGGTCATCGCTTTCGCCAGTAGACGTCTGCGCCCCTCAGAGCAGAACACTTCCAGCTACTCCAGCTTCAAATTGGAAATGCTGGCGGTGAAATGGGCCGTCACGGAAAAGTTTCGGCACTATCTTCAAGGCAGCCGCTTTATCGTGATAACAGACAACAACCCCCTCACACATTTCCGCACAGCGAAGCTAGGTGCCCTAGAGCAGCGCTGGGCAGCGCAGCTCGCTCAATTTGACTTCGAGGTACGGTACCGGCCTGGAAAGGTAAACCCTGCGGACGGATTGTCACGCCTGCCCGTGTCTGGTGAGGAAAAGAGTGTGACATCCGATTGTCTTCCTAGCCAAGGGTTGAGACTTCCGAGCGAAATTTCTAACACTCATGACATCATCTGCCAAACAACTTTTGCATCCTGTGAAGAGATGAACTGTGCCGACCACTCCGCCCCCCCGCCCGGGATGGGTGAACAGGCAGCATCAATTTGGCCCAGAGTCAGCTCAGAGGAATTACGCAGACTCCAGGAAAACGACGTGGTCATCGGCGAGTTTCTCTCGGCCTGGCCACAAAAGCCAAAGGTAGCCTCAGGACATCCGGGCCGGATCCTCTGTCGCCAGTATGCCAAGCTGCACATACAAGACGGAGTCCTATACCGACGGGTCGAAGATCCTAAGCTGGGGATCTTAAGTCAGCTTGTGCTTCCAAGTAAGCTTCGCCCGGACGTACTGAGGGCTCTTCATGACGACATGGGCCACCAAGGCCTGGAGAGGACTCTCAAACTGGTGAAACAACGTGTCTACTGGCCGGGTGTGACGTCTGACGTCGAGGGCTATATCAGTTCGTGTCAGCGATGCGTGATGACAAAGAAGCCGAAGATACACACCACCTCGGGACATATTCTGGCCAGCCGACCACTGGAGATACTAGCCATTGACTTTGCTAAGATTGACCAAGCAAGTGATGGAAGGGACAACATCCTCGTGATGACGGACGTATTTTCCAAATTCTCCGTCGCCGTGCCCACCCGCAACCAAGAAGCAATAACGGTGGCTAAGACTCTAGTGCGGGAGTGGTTTCAGAGGTACGGTGTCCCGGAAAGGCTACACTCTGATCAGGGGAGGGACTTTGAAGCCACCATCATCCAGGAGCTTTGCGAAATCTACAAAATCAAGAAATCGCACACGACCCCGTACCATCCCCAAGGCAACGGCCAGTGCGAACGTTTTAACAGGACGTTGTTTGACCTGTTGAGGACCCTCTCCCCTGAGCAAAAACGGAAATGGCCAGAGTATCTCCCGTCCCTGCTTCAGGCCTACAATGCCACGCCCCACAGTTCCACCGGACTCTCACCTTTTTTCATACTGTTCGGGCAAGAGCCAAGACTGCCTGTGGACAATCTGCTCGGTGTCCCAGGCCCCTCCGCTACTGGAACCTTGGACTGGATCCGTCAACACCGATCCCGTCTACACCAAGCCTGCGCCCAAGCCTACGACTGTCTGGTGGAGGCAGCTGCCATTCAGCGTGGCTGAGACTAGTGAATATAGTCTCAGCAACAGGTTGGTCACGTGATAGCCTAAATTCTTCCATAACATGCATACCACCGTTCTGAACAGCCACGCTGAATGCCATATCACATCGTGAGTGTATTCCTCCGCTTGTTGTGATACACTCCATACTGGCAGCCATTTTTCCGTCAGTTCATTTTCTAAACATCGATTTCCCATGAATGTAAAACTTGTATGCGGTAAAATTCGAATCACAAGAGTGTAATATTGTGAACTCTACTAATTATAAGGACTTTGAATACAACAGCAATATTTATACTTCATTGAGCGAGTAAGGCAACCAATCCCGTCTGCATAATCTTCGATACACACAGAAACCCACTGAGTGCTTTTGCTGATGAGGAATCATTAATTTAATGTATGCTTAGAAGGATTAAACTTAGAAAAACTGCTTCTGAGCTATCCGATAATATCGAACTTCGGAATCGGACGGATTCCTACAGAAGAAACTTCCATTCGATTAACGTTCAACACAGACGGAATGTAGGTTAAATCACTTACTGACTCCATCAGTGGATACACGAATGATCGAAGTGTGAAGCTCCTCAAACAGTGTGAAGGCAGTTAGACCACATGTTCCGGCCAGAAAGCATTTACTTGCGAAAGTATAACCATAGATTCACTAAACCAGCCCGGACCCATAGGAATCCTTTTCGCTGCGTTTATAGTAGGTCCAAAGATCGCGTGTATTACTACAGTAGTCGCCGCCTATAAAACACGCGGTTAATAAAAACAGCCGTTTTTTACACACAGTTGGTCCGGTCCGGATTTACCACTATATAACATATGTAAAATTGCGCCGGTTATTAAATATACAGGCGCCGTTTAATAAAAACACTTTCTTTCTTTTTCTCGCTGTTCGGAGGGTCAGAGTCGATCTCTGGTTGTGAATTCTTGTCAGCAAACCGTTAGATGACAACTAAAGACGCTTCAGCGTTTGTGTGAACAGTGATTACACCCTTGTCAGCAAACCATCAGATGTCAATTCAACACTGTCTAGTCTCGCTGGATAAGCAGTGAATCAGAAAATGGCTTTAACTTCAGCTCCAAAGAAAAGAAAAAGAACAGAAATGACACCCAAAGACAAAGTGGACTTGCTTGATCGCTACCGAGAGCTAAATTCTAAAAGTTTGAGGGAGGGTGCTGACATTTTGGGTGTGTCGCCATCATTTCTGTGCCAGACACTGAAAAAAGAAGATGAACTTAGGGCTGATATCGCAGAGGGCTCCAGTCAAGGCCAAAGGAAGCGTCGGCGCTGCGGGAAGGATAAAGAGACAGAAGATGGCTTAAAGCGGTGGTTCGACTCTATCCAAGCGCGCAACACACCTGTAAACGGCCCAATCCTGTGTCAGAAGGCGGAACAGATTGCTTCCCAGCTTGGTCGCTCCGAATTCAAAGCTACAAATGGGTGGTTTAACAGGTGGAAGAAACGCAACGGCTTGGTGAAGCGGGAAGTGCCGGTTAATAAAAACGCCGCTTATTAAAAACACTTTTGTTCGGTCCCACTGTGTTTTTAATAAGCGGCGACTACTGTATATACACAATCGCACGTGCTCAAGGCAGTTTGCAACCTTATAGACACGTTCGCGCTAAAAGTAGTTCTCAAATGATTTCCTGAAAATCTCATAGATTAGTTTTATTAGAACACCAAATTTGTGTTTATCTATCGGGATAAATAATTGGAGTGAAATAGAATCGCCTCTTTTTACTCTCAATGGTCTTCTGATCATGTTGAATTTTGATTGGTAGAATCATTGGAATGTGGATTCGAAGTCACGTGACCAACCTGTGTCAGAGATACTACATCTCTGTGTTCAGAATGGTGGAGGCAGCTGCTAGTAGGAAGGAGATGACAGACGCTGGCGCGAAAGACCACCCCCTGCAGGTGGGAGACCTCGTGTACCGCCGCAATCGTGTGTTAGGGCGTGCTAAAATACAAGATCGATGGCACCCGGAACTACACGTTGTGACCTGTCGACCTTACCCCGAGTCCCATGTATATACAATCTGCCCGCAAGCAGGTGGGCCAGAGAGGACGCTTTCCCGAAAAGACATTCTTCCCGCAAAACCTCCTTTTCCCCCTATGCAAGAACTTTCCAACCCTGCACAGGACCAGGCCAATGACTGTGTCACTGACGTGTCTCTACGTCGCTCCTCTAGGAGCACAGCAGGTTGCAGGATTCTGCAGTTTGGAGAGGGACTGCCGTATGTGTAAATATTTCAAGTAGTTATAGCCAAGGAGAGATAGTAGAATTTCCTAGTGTTGTCATGTTGTTGCTGAAATTGAACTTCCGGACTGGACATGAATGTGTTTCTATTCCTGGGATAAACTTAGTACGTGGGTGTAGTGCATTTCGTCCTACCTGCCTGGTAAGGTCACCAATATATTCCTTATATATGCATGTCTCTGAGTATTCTTTGCATGAACTGTTGTTTTAATCTATATCATAGTTGTAGCTAGTGACGAAGAGGGTTCTTCTGAAACTTCATTGTACAATTTTGAGTTTGATTATCCAATACTTTGACTACGTTTTATCACGTGCATGCTTTCATGATGATAGTTTCCACTGAACGGAGGGTTTAGAGATAATCATTTCTAGTCCTGTTGCTGGTTCTTTTTATGTGTCGGCCAGAAATAGCGAGGAGGGGACGTGTGTAAGGGTGGGGATGGCATCCTACGATGTGTACGAGATGGTTTTTGGAATAAGATTATATGGTTTATATGTAGGATGTTTCTTTCTCTCTCTCTCTCTCTCTCTCTCTCTCTCTCTCTCTCTCTCTCTCTCTCTCTCTCTCTCTCTCAATATACGAGTGGCTGTCATGGTCGCTAAGTACGTTCTGTAACGAAATGGACGAGCATTACTTTCTTTCAATTCATATAGTTCTTATGAACAGGAAGGAGAGAACGAAGAGTTGGAGACAAATTGATATTTTGTTCCTCGATTGTGATGTTATTCTGTAAGTGTGGTATTTGTAATTTTGTTTCTTTTTTCGTGAGGGACAACGTGATCCTTGTGGTTTAAGGTCAAATACCACCCAAGGTTTCATTAGCGCTGTTTCCATGTTGTTGTAGCATGCGTCTGATTGTGGAGTCTTGTTTTATGTACATTCCTGGTTAAATGATCTTTGGGGTTAAGGTCAAATACCACCCCAAACTTTCATTTGTGTGACGTGATCACGCCTCGAATATGTCTTTGTATTTAATGTTATGCGGAATCCTCTCTAATGGCGCAAGTCCATTGAGAGATGTTGTGGTAATGCCGGGTGAGCATAAACTACGGGCTTGTTGCGTGGATCAGCTAGAGTCGACAGGCCTCAGGCCACTCCTAGTTTGATAGGCACAAGTTAGCTTTTAGTCTGTGTACCATGTTGGCCATATTTCTAACTTGTTGAATGATTAAGCTCGCTACAAGTTGAATAACCAACACTGGGTTACCGAAATGGTTCACGTCAAATTGCGTTTGTTCAGTGTACATCGAGGACGATGTTCGGAAAGAGCACAGGGAGATGTAGAAGGGCACTATCTCTCTCTCTCTCTCTCTCTCTCTCTCTCTCTCTCTCTCGGTTTATCATGTGCGTTATCCTCCTGGCCCCGGCTGGCTGGCTGCATCTCGACCTGGCTTTTGACCTCTGGCCATGTCAAAAACAACGCTGAACAGAGGTGTAGCTGTGGGTCAGCCTCTCTTATCTGTAGGGGTATCGCAGGCGGCCAGGCCATCAGCACATAAACTGCCTCCACCATTGTCCATTGTTCTGTTGATTTTAAATAGAATGTAGTGCTTTGATTGTTGTTGTTGTGATAATGCTGGGGAGCAGACGTGTTTGGGGAGGCAGACCGCTCAGGAGAGGCGAGCAGAGCAGACGTGCCTGTCTTGCAGTCTCGCTTGGTCTCCAAGTTTGTATCAGCTAGAATAAACCATGTACCCTTCACCAAAAGAAACGGGGTTTGTCCTGCTAAACGGAGTTTGTCCTGCTACATTGGAGTAGAGAGATGTTCCCCTCTCTATAGCTCCAAGCCCTACGCCTGCAATGTGCCAAATATTCCACAGCGCTCGGATCACTCCTTTTCACATGTAAACCTTTTCTGTGAGTATGAGCCACCACATATTTATCTGCTGGGTGACTGTTTCAGTAAGTGTGAATGAGGATGAACAGAAGGTTGTTGCTCAGTCTGTTAGAAATTTAGGCGTCATGATTGACGATGATCTGTCAATGAGAGCTCATGTCAACAAAGCCTGTCAGTTAGCATATTATGAGTTAAGGAAAATTAGTACCATTCGTCATTATCTTTCTTAGCAGGCTACCAAAACGCTCATCACACCACTTGTTCTGTCTCGTCTCGACTATGGAAACTCTCTTCTCGCACACATTCCTGACACTCCAGAAAGTTCAGAATTCTGCTGCTAGGCTAGATTTTCGATGTCCCAAGCGTACCCATGTCTCTGAACTCCTACACACACTTCACTGGCTCCCCATCTCTCAGAGGATAGATTATATACTTGCTACTTTGTGCTTCAAGGCCATCAACAACACCGCATCACACGCTCTTACAGAAATTCTTACAGTCTCCACGATCTCCAGATCTCTAAGTTCGGCTGCTGACTCTAGAATACTTAAGGTCCCCCGCCGTAACAAGAAAACTCAAGAACAGCGTGCCTTCTCCTATAATGGACTTGTAACCTGGAATAGTCTCCCTCTCTCAGTATGTCATTTTGACACTCTGCCTCAGTTCAAAAGTGCTCTAAAGACCCATTTCTTCCGATCCGCCTTTCTCGCTGAGCTGCTTCACCTTACTTGACCTTGCCTGCAAGTGCTATGTATATTGTATAGTTTGTTCTATTGGATGTTAGTTTTTGTTTTTTGTTTATGTGTGTAGTGTGTGAGTTTTTGTAGGAATGTGGTGTTGAGCGGTTGTATGAGTGTTGATTCTTTGGATTGTAAACGCCATGAGCTTGCCTGTCAAGGGAAGGTATGTGCGTAAATAAACTGTATTATTATTAGTAGTATTATGCTTGAGCTGCAACATGCATAGTGTTATATGCTAACTCGTGATTTAGACTATAATGCTTCAGTTTCACAGACCACAGTTTTCCTACAAAATCCAATAGGTTGTAAAGATATCATCTCTGACATTGCATACACAGAACATTACAATAATACGCATACTTAATTCCAGCGTGAGATCCTTCCTCCTGAAATGTGGATACAAAACGCTTTGTAATAAATAAATCCATTTTAAAAAGAGGTGCAACCTGCATGTCTGATGATATCGCCTTTGTACTGACTGCAGTGTCCACGGAGGGAGAAGGCTGCTACAACACAGCAGACTGCGGTGGCGACTCCCTGCTGCAGTGTGACCAGTCCCTGTCCTCGTCCATGTGTGTCTGTGGGAGCGGTTCCTTCTGGAACAACTCGCTGTCTTCTCCTGCATGTGTCTCAGGTGAGATTTGAGGACAGTGGAATCAATGCATCCGCCACAGCACCGAGTATATCACACCAATTCGGGGATCTAGTAATTCTGAGGGCGTTATTCCTAGCAAGCAGCAGTTACTTTGACATGTTTCCAGTTGCTTTTCTTGCCTAGAGGTGAAGATGTTTGAGTCTAACATAAGTGCTCCACTCAGACGATCAGTGGGAGTCAGCAGTCTCTTTGACATCTTACGGTCCTCTGTCTTTAACTTCTGACAAAGCCTTGCCCACATTAAAATAAATTCATCGGAACAATTTTCTGCACAGACCCTAGTCTCTAGCGAGTTGAATATAATCAGCAGGTTGAGTTTTACATCCAAAAGTTCAGTATTTGTGGTGGATCGATATTCATTGCATGCCAAAAAAAATATTTCAAGTAGTGTGGCACTAGTCTGGTACATTCACCACGTCCAAGCAGTCTTTCAGGAGAAGAGTTTTCATTGCTAAATACTGGAGCTTCTGTTACTCCCTTCCTGCATGCATATGAGAAAATCTTTGACGATTTTGCATCTGTTTCACCTGCTTACACTAGGACGAGAAATCAGCGGGTTTCATTACTTCGTTCGTGTTTTTAGCTCTACAACGCATTTCGGAATGTTTACGATTACAAGGAACAGTGTATGCGTGGTGTCCTAGTTTGAAGCAAGATCAAGACACTCTCCGTTTGTCGCATCTCTGGGACAGTTTACACATACGTTTACACACAGTAAAAATGCACAGACGTGGCAATGTTACATCTGGATTCTACATCTGTTGCTTCGTGAGACCTGCAGTCGGGCAGTGAAATCCAATACACATCCATGTAGTTACACCACGATCACTGCGACAGTGAAAATACTTTATTGGTAGACCTGCTTCATGCAATGTTTCCCATTTCCCTGCAGGCAGCTCAGCCAGTCCCCACGTGACCTCTCCCCCAACTCGAGGTGTGGACACGCTTGAGGTCAGCTGGGCTGCCCCTGTTGTGGGGAGTGTTGCTGTCATCACTGGATTCCAGGTCAAGTGGACCTCCTCCCAGGGACAAGCTGGAAGCGTTGACGTTTCCAAAACGACTTCCAGTTACACCATCACACAGCTGACTGGCAACGTAAACTACACTGTGGAGGTCAGGACTGTCATCTCCTACAGGGGTCACAATCTGACCTCTGACCCTGCTACCAGCTCACAAAGACCATGTGAGTCTCACAGAGGGGAGAGCGTATCCCTTTGCAAAAGATTAAATGGGCAGCAACATGTATACTCCCTTTACATCCTTCTTTTGATGTCAAACTCGTTGTGCGAAATCCTTTTTATTTGTGTGGATAATACGATGCATACTGTATTTACGATTATATCCACATAGCGTTAATTGCAAAAAGATGTATTTATGTCTGAATTCCTTTCATAAAACCACTGCTCTTGAATGACGTTGTTACTGAGAGCCAGTATGCATGTTTTTGAGTTTCCCGTGGTTTTTGCTTGAACTGGGGCATTTATATGGTTAGAAACATATTCGTAAGTCAAAATTTAAAAAACGCTGTTTACACTCTAGTATGATCATGGACATGTACATGATCATGTGCATGTTAATGCGTAATGTCAAATGTATTCTTATGCACGTTGTGCGGTTGTAAATGTATAGATATACGAGTGTGTGTGTATGTGTGTGTGAGTGTTTGTGTGTGTGTACGTGTGTGTGTGTATGTGTGTGTGTGTGTGTGTGTGTGTGTGTGAGAGAGAGAGAGAAAGAGAGAGAGAGAGAGAGAGAGAGAGAGAGAGAGGCAGGAAGTGCGAGAAAACGCAAAATAAGAGATAGACACACATACAGGGATAGTTTGACAGAAAGATGAACATAAACAGAGATACACATAAGATAAAGAGAAAAGACACATATACACGGTCAGAGATTCGTTTTAAACTCCCATTTTTACTTTTGCGATCGCCAGTTGCAGTTGTAGCGCATGGTTCAGGTTGTTACTCCATGAAATATTACTGCGGTACAGACCATACGTTTACTTGTCATGCACAGTGCATGCGACTCTGCTTCGGCATGTAAGGCCGAAACAGCAGCAGTTGATTCAGGACAGTGTAGACAGGACAAGACAATACGGACCATGGTAGCTCAGCTGGTAGAGCATTTCTTGCGCTAGCCGAGTGGTTGCGGGTTCGGTCCACGCCTGTGGTCTTACATTTTTCCCTGTTTGTCCCTCACAGAACCTCGACTCTGTATGTATTCTCTCTCTCTCTCTCTCTCTCTCTCTCTCTCTCTCTCTCTCTCTGTCTCTTACTCTCTCTCTCACACACACACACACACACACACACACACATACACACACACACGTACACACACACAAACACTCACACACACATACACACACACTCGTATATCTATACATTTACAACCGCACAACGTGCATAAGAATACATTTGACATTACGCATTAACATGCACATGATCATGTACATGTACATGATCATACTAGAGTGTAAACAGCGTTTTTTAAATTTTGACTTAAGAATATGTTTCTAACCATATAAATGCCCCAGTTCAAGCAAAAACCGCGGGAAAACTCAAAAACATGCATACTGGCACTCACTAACAAAGTCATTCAAGAGCAGTGGTTTTATGAAAGGAATTCAGACATAAATACATTTTTTGGAATTAACGATATGTGGATATAATCGTAAATACAGTATGCATCGTATTATCCACACAAATAAAAAGGATTTCGCACAACGAGTTTGACATCTAAAGAAGGATGTAAAGGGAGTATACATGTTGCTGCCCATTTAATCTTTTGCAAAGGGATACGCTCTCCCCTCTGTGAGACTCACATGGTCTTTGTGAGCTGGTAGCAGGGTCAGAGGTCAGATTGTGACCCCTGTAGGAGATGACAGTCCTGACCTCGACAGTGTAGTTTATGTTGCCAGTCAGCTGTGTGATGGTGTAACTGGAAGTCGTTTTGGAAACGTCAACGCTTCCAGCTTGTCCCTGGGAGGAGGTCCACCTGACCTGGAATCCAGTGATGACAGCAACACTCCCCACAACAGGGGCAGTCCAGTTGACCTCAAGCGTGTCCACACCTCGAGTTGGGGGAGAGGTCACGTGGGGACTGGCTGAACTGCCTGCAGGGAAATGGGAAACATTGCATGAAGCAGGTCTACCAATCAAGTATTTTCACTAATGCAGTGATCATGGTGTAACTACATGGATGTGTATTGGATTTCACTGCCCGACTGCAGGTCTCACGAAGCAACAGATGTAGAATCCAGATGTAACATTGCCACGTCGGTGCATTTTTACTGTGTGTAAACGTATGTGTAAATTTTCCCAGAGATGCGACAAACGGAGAGTGTCTTGATCTTGCTTCAAACTAGGACACCACGCATACACTGTTCCTTGTAATCGTAACCATTCCGAAATGCGTTGTAGAGCTAAAAACACGAACGAAGTAATGAAACCCTCTGGTTTTTCGTCCTAGTGTAAGCAGGTGAAACAGATGCAAAATCGTCAAAGCTTTTCTCATATGCATGCAGGAAGAGAGTAACAGAAGCTCCAGTATTTAGCAATGAAAACTCTTCTCCTGAAAGACTGCTTGGACGTGGTGAATGTACCAGACTAGTGCCACACTACTTGAAATATTTTTTTTTGCATGCAATGAATATCGATCCACCACAACTACTGAACTTTTGGATGTAAAACTCAACCTGCTGAAAATATTCAACTCGCTAGAGACTCGGGTCTGTGCAGAAAATTGTTCCGATGAATTTATTTTAATGTGGACACGGCTTTGTCAGAAGTTAAAGACAAAGGACCGTAAGATGTCAAAGAGACTGCTGACTCCCACTGATCATCTGAGTGGGGCACTTATGTTAGACTCAAACCTCTTCACCTCTAGGCAAGAAAAGCAACTGGAAACATGTCAAAGTAACTGTTGCTTGCTAGGAATAACGCCCTCAGAATTACTAGATCACCGAATTGGTGTGATATACTCGGTGCTGTGGCGGATGCATTGATTCCACTGTCCTCAAATCTCACCTGAGACGCACGCAGGAGAGGACAGCGAGGTGTTCCAGAAGAAACCGTTCCCACAGACACACATGGACGAGGACTGGGACTGGTCACACTGCAGCAGGGAGTCGCCACCGCAGTCTGCTGTGTTGTAGCAGCCTTCTCCCTCTGTGGACACTGCAGTCAGTACAAAGGCGATATCATCAGACATGCAGGTTGCACCTCTTTTTTAATGGATTTATTTATTACAAAGCGTTTTGTATTCACATTTCAGGAGGAAGGATCTCGCGCTGGAATTATAGTATGCGTATTATTGTAATGTTCTGTGTATGCAATGTCAGAGAGGATATCTTCACAACCTATTGCATTTTGTAGGAAAACTGTGGTCTGTGAAACAGAAGCATTATAGTCTGGATCACGAGTTAGCATATAACACGATGCATGTTGCAGCTCAAGCATAATACTAATAATAATAATATCGTTTATTTACGCGCATACCTTCCCTTGACAGGCAAGCTCATGGCGTTTACAATCCAAAGAATCAACACTCATACAACCGCTCAACACCACATTCCTACAACAACTCACACACTACACACATAAACAAAAAACAAAAACTAACATCCAATAGAACAACTATACAATATACATAGCACTTGCAGGCAAGGTCAAGTAAGGTGAAGCAGCTCAGCGAGAAAGGCGGATCGGAAGAAATGGGTCTTTAGAGCACTTTTGAACTGAGGCAGAGTGTCAAAATGACATACTGAGAGAGGGAGACTATTCCAGGTTACAAGTCCATTATAGGAGAAGGCACGCTGTTCTTGAGTTTTCTTGTTACGGCGGGGGACCTTAAGTATTCTAGAGTCAGCAGCCGAACTTAGAGATCTGGAGATCGTGGAGACTGTAAGAATTTCTGTAAGAGCGTGTGATGCGGTGTTGTTGATGGCCTTGAAGCACAAAGTAGCAAGTTTATAATCTGTCCTCTGAGAGATGGGGAGCCAGTGAAGTGTGTGTAGGAGTGGAGAGACATGGGTACGCTTGGGACATCGAAAAACTAGCCTAGCAGCACAATTCTGAACTTTCTGGAGTGTCAGGAATGTGTGCGAGAAGAGAGTTTCCATAGTCGAGACGAGACAGAACAAGTGCTGTGATGAGCGTTTTTGGTAGCCTGCTAAGAAAGATAATGACGAATGGTACTAATTTTCCTTAACTCATAATATGCTAACTGACAGGCTTTGTTGACATGAGCTCTCATTGACAGATCATCGTCAAACATGACGCCTAAATTTCTAACAGACTGAGCAACAACCTTCTGTTCATCCTCATTCACACTTACTGACACAGTCACCCAGCAGATAAATATGTGATAGCTCATACTCACAGAAAAGGTTTACATGTGAAAAGGAGTGATCCGAGCGCTGTGGAATATTTGGCACATTGCAGGCGTAGGGCTTGGAGCTATAGAGAGGGGAACATCTCTCTACTCCAATGTAGCAGGACAAACTCCGTTTAGCAGGACAAACCCCGTTTCTTTTGGTGAAGGGTACATGGTTTATTCTAGCTGATACAAACTTGGAGACCAAGCGAGACTGCAAGACAGGCACGTCTGCTCTGCTCGCCTCTCCTGAGCGGTCTGCCTCCCCAAACACGTCTGCTCCCCAGCATTATCACAACAACAACAACAACAATCAAAGCACTACATTCTATTTAAAATCAACAGAACAATGGACAATGGTGGAGGCAGTTTATGTGCTGATGGCCTGGCCGCCTGCGATACCCCTACAGATAAGAGAGGCTGACCCACAGCTACACCTCTGTTCAGCGTTGTTTTTGACATGGCCAGAGGTCAAAAGCCAGGTCGAGATGCAGCCAGCCAGCCGGGGCCAGGAGGATAACGCACATAATAAACCGAGAGAGAGAGAGAGAGAGAGAGAGAGAGAGAGAGAGAGATAGTGCCCTTCTACATCTCCCTGTGCTCTTTCCGAACATCGTCCTCGATGTACACTGAACAAACGCAATTTGACGTGAACCATTTCGGTAACCCAGTGTTGGTTATTCAACTTGTAGCGAGCTTAATCATTCAACAAGTTAGAAATATGGCCAACATGGTACACAGACTAAAAGCTAACTTGTGCCTATCAAACTAGGAGTGGCCTGAGGCCTGTCGACTCTAGCTGATCCACGCAACAAGCCCGTAGTTTATGCTCACCCGGCATTACCACAACATCTCTCAATGGACTTGCGCCATTAGAGAGGATTCCGCATAACATTAAATACAAAGACATATTCGAGGCGTGATCACGTCACACAAATGAAAGTTTGGGGTGGTATTTGACCTTAACCCCAAAGATCATTTAACCAGGAATGTACATAAAACAAGACTCCACAATCAGACGCATGCTACAACAACATGGAAACAGCGCTAATGAAACCTTGGGTGGTATTTGACCTTAAACCACAAGGATCACGTTGTCCCTCACGAAAAAAGAAACAAAATTACAAATACCACACTTACAGAATAACATCACAATCGAGGAACAAAATATCAATTTGTCTCCAACTCTTCGTTCTCTCCTTCCTGTTCATAAGAACTATATGAATTGAAAGAAAGTAATGCTCGTCCATTTCGTTACAGAACGTACTTAGCGACCATGACAGCCACTCGTATATTGAGAGAGAGAGAGAGAGAGAGAGAGAGAGAGAGAGAGAGAGAGAGAGAGAGAGAGAGAGAGAAAGAAACATCCTACATATAAACCATATAATCTTATTCCAAAAACCATCTCGTACACATCGTAGGATGCCATCCCCACCCTTACACACGTCCCCTCCTCGCTATTTCTGGCCGACACATAAAAAGAACCAGCAACAGGACTAGAAATGATTATCTCTAAACCCTCCGTTCAGTGGAAACTATCATCATGAAAGCATGCACGTGATAAAACGTAGTCAAAGTATTGGATAATCAAACTCAAAATTGTACAATGAAGTTTCAGAAGAACCCTCTTCGTCACTAGCTACAACTATGATATAGATTAAAACAACAGTTCATGCAAAGAATACTCAGAGACATGCATATATAAGGAATATATTGGTGACCTTACCAGGCAGGTAGGACGAAATGCACTACACCCACGTACTAAGTTTATTCCAGGAATCGAAACACATTCATGTCCAGTCCGGAAGTTCAATTTCAGCAACAACATGACAACACTAGGAAA
>JAWQFJ010014803.1:0-20000 GCA_034096865.1 Theodoxus fluviatilis | reverse complement strand
AGGGGAAGAGATGGGGGGGTGGGGTGGAGGTGTAGTGGTAGAGGGGTAGGAGTGGAGGGGAAGAGATGGGGGGGTGGAGGTAGGGGTGGAGGGGTAGGGGTGGAGGGGAAGAGATGGGGGGGTGGAGGTGTAGGGGTAGAGGGGTAGGGGTGGAGGGGAAGAGATGGGGGGGTGGAGGTGTAGGGGTAGAGGGGTAGGGGTGAAGGAGTAGGGGTAGAGGGGAAGAGATGGGGGGGTGGAGGGGTAGGGGTAGAGAGGTGGAGGGGAAGGAGAGGAGGGGGAGGCCATGATCAAGAGAAGAGCAGGGGGCTGACTCACCTGACTGCAGAAGGGCACTGGCTGGTTCCTTGCGTGTCTGTGGGCGGTACTCCCTGGTGGCCTCCACAACGGCAGCCTTGGCCCGGAACCTCTCATCCTGTGCCACCAGCTCCTGTATCAGGCCCTGCAGGATGAAGGAGCGAGTGAATGAAAGAATGGATGAATAAAAGAATGGATGAATGAAAGAATGAATGAATGAATGAATGAATGATGAATTAATTAATGGATGACTGAATGAATTAATGAATGATGAATTAATTAATGGATGAATTACTGAATTACTGAATGATGAATTAATTAATGGATGAATAACTGAATGGATGGATGACTGACTGAATGGATGGATGGATGAATGGATGGATGGATGAATGGATGAATGGATGGATGGATGAATGGATGGATGAATGGATGAATGGATGGATGGATGGATGAATGGATGACTGACTGAATGGATGAATGGATGGATGGATGAATGGATGACTGACTGAATGGATGAATGGATGGATGGATGAATGGATGAATGGATGAATGGATGGATGGATGGATGAATGGATGAATGGATGAATGGATGAATGGATGGATGAATGGATGAATGGATGACTGACTGAATGGATGAATGGATGGATGAATGATTTTTTACGTCACATTAGCTTCTGAATGCTATGTACGACCATTGATCACGAAAACCATCAGAGCGAGTTTGAGCAAGCACACGTCCAGTCAGGTCTTCCCTAGAGCAAGCACAAGTCCAGGCAGGACTTCCTTAGAGCAAGCACAAGTCCAGGCAGGACTTCCTTAGAGCAAGCACAAGTCCAGTCAGGACTTCCCTAGAGCAAGCACACGTCCAGTCAGGACTTCCCTAGAGCAAGCACAAGTCCAGTCAGGACTTCCCTAGAGCAAGCACAAGTCCAGTCAGGACTTCCCTAGAGCAAGCACAAGTACAGCCAGGACTTCCCTAGAGCAAGCACAAGTCCAGTCAGGACTTCCCTAGAGCAAGCACAAGTCCAGTCAGGACTTCCCTAGAGCAAGCACAAGTCCAGTCAGGACTTCCCTAGAGCAAGCACAAGTCCAGTCAGGACTTCCCTAGAGCAAGCACAAGTCCAGTCAGGACTTCCCTAGAGCAAGCACAAGTCCAGTCAGGACTTCCCTAGAGCAAGCACAAGTCCAGTCAGGACTTCCCTAGAGCAAGCACACGTCCAGTCAGGACTTCCCTAGAGCAAGCACAAGTCCAGTCAGGACTTCCCTAGAGCAAGCACAAGTCCAGTCAGGACTTCCCTAGAGCAAGCACAAGTCCAGTCAGGACTTCCCTAGAGCAAGCACAAGTCCAGTCAGGACTTCCCTAGAGCAAGCACAAGTCCAGTCAGGACTTCCCTAGAGCAAGCACAAGTCCAGTCAGGACTTCCCTAGAGCAAGCACAAGTCCAGTCAGGACTTCCCTAGAGCAAGCACAAGTCCAGTCAGGACTTCCCTAGAGCAAGCACAAGTCCAGTCAGGACTTCCCTAGAGCAAGCACAAGTCCAGTCAGGACTTCCCTAGAGCAAGCACAAGTCCAGTCAGGACTTCCCTAGAGCAAGCACAAGTCCAGTCAGGACTTCCCTAGAGCAAGCACAAGTCCAGTCAGGACTTCCCTAGAGCAAGCACAAGTCCAGTCAGGACTTCCCTAGAGCAAGCACAAGTCCAGTCAGGACTTCCCTAGAGCAAGCACAAGTCCAGTCAGGACTTCCCTAGAGCAAGCACAAGTCCAGTCAGGACTTCCCTAGAGCAAGCACAAGTCCAGTCAGGACTTCCCTAGAGCAAGCACAAGTCCAGTCAGGACTTCCCTAGAGCAAGCACAAGTCCAGTCAGGACTTCCCTAGAGCAAGCACAAGTCCAGTCAGGACTTCCCTAGAGCAAGCACAAGTCCAGTCAGGACTTCCCTAGAGCAAGCACAAGTCCAGTCAGGACTTCCCTAGAGCAAGCACAAGTCCAGTCAGGACTTCCCTAGAGCAAGCACAAGTCCAGTCAGGACTTCCCTAGTCATTTGCTTCTTTAAAATCATGTAGAGAAACATGGTGGGTCTATTCTAACCCCCAACCCTTCGGGGTGGGAGTAGGGGTGGGGGTGGGAGTAGGGGTGGGGGTGGGAGTGGGGGTGGGGGTGGGGGTGGGAGTAGGGGTGGGGGTGGGGTAGGGGTGGGGGTGGGGGTGGGGTATGGGGTGGGGGTGGGAGTAGGGGTGGGGGTGGGAGTAGGGGTGGGGGGTGGGAGTAGGGGTGGGGGTGAGGGTGGGGTTGGGAGTAGGGGTGGGGGTGGGGGTGGGGGTGGGAGTAGGGGTGGGAGTAGGGGTGGGAGTAGGGGTGGGAGTAGGGGTGGGAGTAGGGGTGGGGGAGGGAGTAGGGGTGTGGGTGGGGCCTGCAGTCACAGCAACAGTGAGGATGAGGGGTCCATCAAGGAGCCCTTGCAGACAAAACTTGGCTTCAAGCACTCACAGTAATATGGAGGGAAATAAGTAAAATAATGAGAATGAAGAAAGTGGATGTTAGCTACAGGTTTTTAATTCTAAGCCCACTTAAATAAACATACAAACAAACAACACTCCTGTAAACACACAAACATTAGGAGATATACATGCGTTTGCTGCAAATACATTCACAAACACACACACACACACACACACACACACACACCCACGCACACACAGACACATGCACACCCACACACACACAGACACACACACACACGCACACACACGCACACATACACACTTGTTACCTTGGCTATGTCGATCTGCATGGGAGTGCCAGTGATGGACACCAGACGAACCCTCTTAGCTGTTTCTTGTTGTGTTTCTCGTGCAATGCTAACGTGACACTGCGAGGTGGACTGGATGCACCGAATTGTCTCCCCTCCCTTACCTGCAATGAAAACACCAGGCGTGTGTTTACTGGGATGAAAACACCAGATGTGTGTTTACTGGGATGGAAACACCAGATGTGTGTTTACTGGGATGGAAATATAAACACCAGATGTGTGTTTACTGGGATGAAAACACCAGATGTGTGTTTACTGGGATGAAAACACCAGATGTGTGTTTACTGGGATGAAAACACCAGATGTGTGTTTACTGGGATGAAAACACCAGGCATGTGGTTACTGGGTTGAAAACACCAGATGTGTGTTTACTGGGATGAAAACACCAAATGTGTGTTTACTGGGATGAAAACACCAGATGTGTGTTTACTGGGATGAAAACACCAGACATGTGTTTACTGGGATGAAAACACCAGATGTGTGTTTACTGGGATGAAAACACCAGATGTGTGTTTACTGGGATGAAAACACCAGGCATGTGTTTACTGGGATGAAAACACCAGATGTGTGTTTATTGGGGTGAAAACACCAGACATGTGTTTACTGGGATGAAAACACCAGACATATGTTTGCTGGGATGAAAACATCAGATGTGTGTTTACTGGGATGAAAACACTAGATGTGTGTTTACTGGGATGAAAACACCAGACATGTGTTTACTGGGATGAAAACACCAGACATGTGTTTACTGGGATGAAAACACCAGATGTGTGTTTACTGGGATGAAAACACCAGATGTGTGTTTACTGCAATGAAAACACCAGACATGTGTTTACTGGGATGAAAACACCAAACATGTGTTTACTGGGATGAAAACACCAGACATGTGTTTACTGGGATGAAAACACCAGATGTGTGTTTACTGGGATGAAAACACAAGAGGTGTGTTTACTGCAATGAAAACACCAGACATGTGTTTACTGGGATGAAAACACCAGACTTGTGTTTACTGGGATGAAAACACCAGACATGTGTTTACTGGGATGGAAATGTAAACACCAGATGTGTGTTTACTGGGATGGAAATGAAAACACCAGACGTGTGTTTACTGGGATGAAAACACCAGATGTGTGTTTACTGGGATTAAAACACCAGACATGTGTTTACTGGGATGAAAACACCAGACATGTGTTTACTGGGATGAAAACACCAGACATGTGTTTACTGGGATGAAAACACCAGATATGTGTTTACTAGGATGAAAACACCAGATGTGTGTTTACTGGGATGAAAACACCAGACATGTGTTTACTGGGGTGAAAACACCAGACATGTGTTTACTGGGATGAAAACACCAGATGTGTGTTTACTGGGATGAAAACACCAGATGTGTGTTTACTGGGATGAAAACACCAGACATGTGTTTACTGGGATGAAAACACCAGATGTGTGTTTACTGGGATGAAAACACCAGACATGTGTTTACTGGGATGAAAACACCAGACATGTGTTTACTGGGATGAAAACACCAGACATGTGTTTACTGGGATGAAAACACCAGACATGTGTTTACTGGGATGAAAACACCAGACATGTGTTTACTGGGATGAAAACACCAGACATGTGTTTACTGGGATAAAAACACCAGACATGTGTGTACTGGGATGAAAACACCAGACATGTGTTTACTGGGATGAAAACACCAGACATGTGTTTCCTGGGATGAAAACACCAGATGTGTGTTTACTGGGATGAAAACACCAGATGTGTGTTTACTGGGATGAAAACACCAGATGTGTGTTTACTGGGATGAAAACACCAGATGTGTGTTTACTGGGATGAAAACACCAGATGTGTGTTTACTGGGATGAAAACACCAGACATGTGTTTACTGGGATGAAAACACCAGATGTGTGTTTACTGGGATGAAAACACCAGACATGTGTTTACTGGGATGAAAACACCAGACATGTGTTTACTGGGATGAAAACACCAGACATGTGTGTACTGGGATGAAAACACCAGACATGTGTTTACTGGGATGAAAACACCAGACTTTGTGTTTCCTGGGATGAAAACACCAGATGTGTGTTTACTGGGATGAAAACACCAGATGTGTGTTTACTGGGATGAAAACACCTGAGGTGTGTTTACTGCAATGAAAACACCAGACATGTGTTTACTGGGATGAAAACACCAGACATGTGTTTACTGGGATGAAAACACCAGACATGTGTTTACTGGGATGAAAACACCAGACATGTGTTTACTGGGATGAAAACACCAGACATGTGTTTACTGGGATGAAAACACCAGACATGTGTTTACTGGGATGAAAACACCAGACATGTGTTTACTGGGATGAAAACACCAGATGTGTGTTTACTGGGATGGAAACACCAGATGTGTGTTTACTGGGATGGAAACACCAGACATGTGTTTACTGGGATGAAACACCAGATGTGTGTTTACTGGGATGAAAACACCAGACATGTGTTTACTGGGATGAAAACACCAGACATGTGTTTACTGGGATGAAAACACCAGATGTGTGTTTACTGGGATGAAAACACCAGATGTGTGTTTACTGGGATGAAAACACCAGACATGTGTTTACTGGGATGAAAACACCAGATATGTGTTTACTAGGATGAAAACACCAGATGTGTGTTTACTGGGATGAAAACACCAGACATGTGTTTACTGGGGTGAAAACACCAGACATGTGTTTACTGGGATGAAAACACCAGATGTGTGTTTACTGGGATGAAAACACCAGATGTGTGTTTACTGGGATGAAAACACCAGACATGTGTTTACTGGGATGAAAACACCAGATGTGTGTTTACTGAGATGAAAACACCAGGCGTGTGTTTACTGGGATGAAAACACCAGGCGTGTGTTTACTGGGATGAAAACACTAAACATGTGTTTACTGGGATGGAAATGTAAACACCAGATGTGTGTTTACTGGGATGGAAATGTAAACACCAGATGTGTGTTTACTGGAATGAAAACACCAGATGTGTGTTTACTGGGATGAAAACACCAGATGTGTGTTTACTGGGATGAAAACACCAGATGTGTGTTTACTGGGATGGAAATGAAAACACCTAAGTGTTTACTGAGATGAGAATACCGGACATGTGTTTACTGGGATGAAAATACCAAACATGTGTTTACTGTGATGGAAATGTAAACACCAGATGTGTGTTTACTGGGATGGAAATGAAAACACCAGATATGTGTTTCCTGGGATGGAAATGAAACACCAGATGTGTGTTTACTGGGATGGAAATGAAACACCAGATATGTGTTTACTGGGATGGAAATGAAAACACCAGATATGTGTTTACTGGGATGAAAACACCAGACATGTGTTTACTGGGATGGAAATGAAACACCAGACATGTGTTTACTGGGATGGAAATGAAAACACCAGATGTGTGTTTACTGTGATGGAAATGTAAACACCAGATGTGTGTTTACTGGGATGGAAATGAAAACACCAGATGTGTGTTTACTGGGATGGAAATGAAAACACCAGATGTGTGTTTACTGGGATGGAAATGTAAACACCAGATGTGTGTTTACTGGGATGGAAATGAAAACACCAGATGTGTGTTTACTGGGATGAAAATGAAAACACCAGACAAGTGTTTACTGGGATGGAATTGAAAACACCAGATGTGTGTTTACTGGGATGGAAATGAAAATGCTAGATGTGTGTTTACTGGAATGGAAATGAAAACATTAGATGTGGGTGTACTGGGATGGAATTGAAAACACCAGACAAGTGTTTACTGGGATGGAATTGAAAACACCAGATGTGTGTTTACTGGGATGAGGCTGTGACTTTTTTTATGCATGGCTAGATGCAAACACACATTTTCTACTACAAAGCATTTGTCAGGCGCAAAGTGTTTCTCAATTTAAAAGATTTCTCATTGACCTTGGTATCTGATCAAACAAACAAGGCCTGACAAAGACTTTTTAGTTTTAAATGCGTGCTTTTTATATATCTTGTATCCAATTCTGTGTGCCTCTTTGTCAACCCTCGGAGTGCTGTGATTATTAGAAAAAGCACATACTGATGGCAGACCAGCTCTGATGTGTGCTGTTCTCTCATTGGTTGATAGAAATGGGCTCTGATGTGTGCTGTGCTCTCATTGGTTGATATAAATAGGCTCCAGCCAATAGAGTGAGCTTAGTGAAAGTTTAACACACAGAGCTGGCGCCCAGTGCACTGGCATTGATGGCAGACCAGCTCTGATGTGTGCTCTTCTCTCATTGGTTGACAAAAATAGGCTCCAGCCAACAGAAAGTGAGCATAGTGAGAGACTGGTCAAGCTAGTGGACACGTCCGAGGAGTGGGGTGTGAGAACGACAGCCAAGTTGGCAAGCTGCACAATGTGACAGGCCACAACATTTGTTTGGCTGTGTTTTTAAAGAGGTTTTTTAGAATCTTCATATTCTTTTGTCACTGTGTGTGTCAATCACTGCAAATCCACTACAGATTAACCAACCAAGATCGCTTGCCAATCAGATGCTGTTGCTTGCTAGCTTGTGTCGCCCGCTAGCTTGGCTGTCTTTCCCACACCCCTCTTGTTGGATGAGTCCATTATTGTGGCCCGTCTCTGGAACCCTTTCCATAACTTTACCTCATGTTGAGTCTTTTATCTTGGCCTGTGCCACACACTGATACCTACTATCACACAGGACTATGGAAATCTGCCTAAAGCAAATGCGACCCTCCACCACAAAATGGGACGGACATCATCTAGCCTCGAGATGCTGGCCAAATAGAGTGAGAAGACTTGGGTCTCGGCATTTCTGAGTTCCCCATTGGCAGCTGTCCAGCTGGTCAGCGGAGCTGACACACCACATTCAAAATAGCCCCCGTGATGACAACACTGCATTGTCTTAGACAGATTGCCTAAACTTTGTAACACATTTTCTCAAAACGTCACACGCGTGGGTACCGCTCTTCAGCAACTCATAACTCTGTCACTGTTTCTCCTATTTTCAAGCTCTTTACATCATTGGAAAGAAAAATGTTTCCACTATACAACCATGCCTACAGCTCAGGATTTCCTCAAATAAACAGCCTGACTCACTTTGTGGGGGATTACACCTTCAGGTAACTATTTGCCTAGCTTTCGGAGCCAAGTAGGCTCCTTCGTCAGTGCAGTGAAGAGTAGAACGCGATCATACATTAAATAAGCCCTTTGAGTATTATTTGGTGAGAGATCAGTGTTCACATGACTCGGGTGCTGGGGGTATGCAGCACGGGGTACAGGCGGCGAAACAGCGGAGGGTGAGAACACCTCAATGGGAAAGCAGGTGGGGTGGAAATAAAAGGTCGATGGTGGAGGGTGGAGACAAATTTGCGTGCGAGTCTCTGCCGCCACTTACCAATGACCCTCCCGACGGCCGAGTCGGGGACGACCACATTCTCTGTGACTGTCTGGGGAAGCTCCGCGATGATCTTGCGGATGAGGACTTCAGCCTCCTGGGCTGCGGAGGCTGTCCCCCTCACCTGCATCACTCTCTCCCCCTCGCTGTCCCCCCCGGCCCCCACATCACTGTCCTGGAATTGCACCCTTGCCCCCGTCTCCTTCTGGATCTGCAATGGAGGGAGGGGAAACAAGTTGGTCAGACAATGTAGACAGTCCTGATGTCAAAAAGATGATAAAATTGATTATAAGAATGGGTTTTTCCAGCCTGTCAGCCTCTGTGGGTTATGCAAGGCCGCTGATGACAAACATCACGGAAACTGGTTTGGAGCGAGTGCAAGCTGCTCTAGTCTCAGTTTCTCTGGTTGTTCACCTCGTACGAATCGCGTACAGAGACGTGGGGGGTCTACTTTCACCCACTACCCACTGGAGGATGTCATACACATATTTCACTCATAGAGATGTAATACATTACTGGATGGAGGGAAAGATGGATGGATGCATGGATGGATGGATGGATGGATGGATGGATGGATGGATGGATGGATGGATGGGTGGATGAATGGATGGATGGATGGATGGATGCATGGATGGATGGATGGATGGATGCATGCATGCATGGATGGATGGGTGGATGGATGCAAGGATGGATGGATGGATGGATGGATGGATGGATGGATGGATGGATGGATGGATGGATAGATGAATGGATGGATGGATGGATGGATGGGTGGATGGATGGATGGATGTATGGGTGGATGGATGGATGGAGGGATGGATGGATGGGTGGATGGGTTGATGGATGGATGCATGGATGGGTGGGTGGATGGATGGATGGATGGATGGATGGATGGATGGATGTATGGATGGATGGATGCATGCATGCATGAATGCATGGATGGATGGATAGATGGATGGATGGATGGATGGATGGATGGATGAGGTGGTAGGTGGGTGATGGATGTATGGGTGGATGGATGAGGTGGGTAGGTGGGTGGATGGATGTATGGGTGGATGGATGAGGTGGGTAGGTGGGTGGATGGATGTATGGGTGGATGGATGAGGTGGGTAGGTGGGTTGATGGATGTATGGGTTGATGGATGTATGGATTGATGGATGTATGGGTGGATGGATGAGGTGGGTAGGTGGGTGGATGGATGTATGGGTGGATGGATGAGGTGGGTAGGTGGGTGGATGGATGGATGGGTTGATGGATGAGGTGGGTAGGTGGGTGGATGGATGTATGGGTTGATGGATGAGGTGGATAGGTGGGTGGATGGATGTATGGGTTGATGGATGAGGTGGGTAGGTGGGTGGATGGATGTATGGGTTGATGGATGAGGTGGGTAGGTGGGTGGATGGATGTATGGGTTGATGGATGAGGTGGGTAGGTGGGTGGATGGATGTATGGGTTGATGGATGAGGTGGGTAGGTGGGTGGATGGATGTATGGGTTGATGGATGAGGTGGGTAGGTGGGTGGATGGATGTATGGGTTGATGGATGAGGTGGGTAGGTGGGTGGATGGATGTATGGGTTGATGGATGAGGTGGGTAGGTGAGTGGATGGATGTATGGGTTGATGGATGAGGTGGGTAGGTGGGTGGATGGATGTATGGGTTGATGGATGAGGTGGGTAGGTGGGTGGATGGATGTATGGGTTGATGGATGAGGTGGGTAGGTGGGTGGATGGATGTATGGGTTGATGGATGAGGTGGGTAGGTGGGTGGATGGATGTATGGGTTGATGGATGAGGTGGGTAGGTGGGTGGATGGATGTATGGGTTGATGGATGAGGTGGGTAGGTGGGTGGATGGATGTATGGGTTGATGGATGAGGTGGGTAGGTGGGTGGATGGATGTATGGGTTGATGGATGAGGTGGGTAGGTGGGTGGATGAATGGATGGGTTGATGGATGAGGTGGGTAGGTGGGTGGATGGATGTATGGATTGATGGATGAGGTGGGTAGGTGGGTGGATGGATGGATGGGTTGATGGATGAGGTGGGTAGGTGGGTGGATGGATGGATGGGTTGATGGATGAGGTGGGTAGGTGGGTGGATGGATGTATGGGTTGATGGATGAGGTGGGTAGGTGGGTGGATGGATGTATGGGTTGATGAATGAGGTGGGTAGGTGGGTGGATGAATGGATGGAATTTTGGGTGGGTGAGTGGGTGGATGGATGGATGGATGGATGGATGAATGGATGGATAGGTAAGTGGAATTTGGGTGGATGGGTGAGTGGTCGGATGGATGGATTGATGGATGGATTGATGATGGATTGATGAACACATTCATGAGTCACTCAATGAATAATGGATGAAAGAAAAACTAGCAAAGGCACAAATAAACAGGTGAATATACTATGAAAACGGGAAGAAATAAATGAGTTAACAAACAAGTGAATGGATGAACCAATGAGTAAACAACTTTCTCTTGAAAAACAGAAAGACAGCATGGATGGACGAATTGATGGATGGATGGACGGACAGATGGATGGATAGATGGATGGGTGGGTGGATAGATGGGTGCATGGATGTAAGGATTAATACAGGAGCAAAAATGATTATTATTGCTTATGATTCATCACTCGGCAAACATATTAAAAACATTAGTATATACCCACAACATTCTCTCAACCCAAAACTCTCAATTACAGCTATGGCAAAACGTTTTAATGAGAGTTTGAGCAACAGTTTTGTCGCACCAGAAAATGTCCTTTGAGTAAACTCTTCTTCGTCATCAGACACGGGACGGGCTATATATGTCCGTAATTGCATTTTCGTCTTGAAATTTATTTGTTTTCTTTTTATTTGTACTGTTTCCCAAACGAACACTCTTTCAAATATATGTGATGGTTCATCGTTTGGGGGTGGGGTGGGGGGAGGATGGGGGTGGGGTGGGGTTGGGGAGGATGGGGGTGGGGTGGGGTTGGGGAGGATGGGGGTGGGGTGGGGTTGGGGAGGATGGGGGTGGGGTGGGGGGAGGATGGGGGTGGGGTGGGGGGATGATGGGGGTGGGGTGGGAGGAGGATGGGGGTGGGGTGGGGGGAGGATGGGGGTGGGGGAATGGGGAATGGGGGTAGTTTGGTGATTATCTCAGTGTACGGTAATGTCCTTGATTGGTGACTTTTCGCTGTCATTCTTGACCCAAATAATATTAATTCGCCACCCAGAACAATCTACTATCGTCGTAGCTGCTCTCTGACTGTCGTCGATCGTTGGGACTCTTAACTACGACACGCAGTCTCAGCAATGCCAGCAGCTATCATCTTTCACCTCATCGTTGAGACAGAAAACAACCTTTTCTCAAATCGCCAAACGCATTACGGAACCTGTAAGTTGTTTGCCTCTCTATAGTGTAACCAATCATGATTTCGCGGGTCTGTCATGCGTCGCATATCCATATCGCGTAAATAATAGGCCTACCACGAAGGTTCATCTGCTCAAAAACCGAAGTGTTTTATACGCAAATTGGATGAAAATGCTACAGCGAGACATACCTGATCCGAGCGTCGACGAAGTGCACGTCAGTTACAGATGAAAAAGCACCACCGAGCTGGCCTGACAGCTGTCCTTAGCGTGATCCGTTGCCTAGCACAACCATGAGCTACTTAGGTTTCTCTGACTGGAGAGAGCAAAGCAAGGGAAGCAACTCTACACTACGGGGTGCCCGCTGCGCTCTCTCTCTCTCTCTCTCTCTCTCTCTCTCTCTCTCTCTCTCTCTCTCTCTCTCTCTCTCTCTCTCCTCTCTCTCTCTCTCTCTCTCTCTCTCTCTCTCTCTCTCTCTCTCTCTCTCCTGCAAAATGTCTCCTTTATTATTTTCTTTCCTGGTTTCACATCTCAGTCGTGAAGTAATTGCGAAAGGAAAACATGGGGTTCAATGAGCGACTTTTTTGGAAATTATCTCCCTTGCCGCCGCTTGGCGGCGCGTCGGCTCCAAGGGGCTTGGTTGGTACACAGGACAAGTTCTTTCGCTTAGATTCGACCTGAGTGTTCGAGGTTTTTTAATTGTTTTCTTGCTGTCGCTTTCAAATCTGTTCACAGTACTAGGCTGGCTGGTTTACTTAGATGTGATTTTTTTTAATGCGTGCTAGCTGATATTAGGTTTAGAGCTTGAATTTTCAATGATATTACGCTTACAACTCCAGTGTTCGAACCAATGAAAACCACGGAAAGAGATGGCCGTTTCGTTCCTTGCATCTCATTGGCCAGCTTGTCATGAGGTCAGCCCGTGATCACGCGCTGACCTCATGACAGTTGTAAGCGAAAAAGTGAGTTGTAAGCGTAATATCATTGAAAATTCAAGCTTTAAACCTAATATCAGTTAGCACGCATTAAAAAAATCACATCTACGCTTACAACTCGCTTTTTCGCTTACAACTGTCATGAGGTCAGCGCGTGATCACGGGCTGACCTCATGACAAGCTGGCCAATGAGATGCAAGGAACGAAACGGCCATCTCTTTCCGTGGTTTTCATTGGTTCGAACACTGGAGTTGTAAGCGTAATATCATTGAAAATTCAAGCTCTAAACCTAATATCAGCTAGCACGCATTAAAAAAAATCACATCTAAGTAAACCAGCCAGCCTAGTACTGTGAACAGATTTGAAAGCGACAGCAAGAAAACAATTAAAAAACCTCGAACACTCAGGTCGAATCTAAGCGAAAGAACTTGTCCTGTGTACCAACCAAGCCCCTTGGAGCCGACGCGCCGCCAAGCGGCGGCAAGGGAGATAATTTCCAAAAAAGTCGCTCATTAGAACCTAATGGTGTGAAACTGTTTATGTTGCTTTTCGTTGATGACGTTGTACTTCTATCCGACACGGTGCCTGGTCTGCAGAATCAAATCAATAACCTAAAAAATGCTGCTGATAGACTAGATCTTGTGATAAACATAGAAAAAACCAAAGTTGTTATATTTAGAAATGGAGGATATGTGGCTGCTCACGAAAAATGGGTGATGGGTGACTCCAGGCTTGAGGTTGTCGCACAGTACAAGTATCTTGGAGTGACTCTTTCTACCAGGTTGTGTACAAATACAATGTTATCCGATATAGTTACCAGAGCCAAAGCAGCGTCCATTCAGATCCAAAGGTCCTTGAGAAAGCTTACCTTAGTTACGCCTGAAATATTGTAGAAAATTTTTGACGCGCAAATTCAGCCTATACTGTTGTACAGATCAGAAAATTGGGGCACCAATGACTGTAAATGCATTGAAACTGTCCATATGTACATGTTGAAGTGGTTTCTCAATGTTGCCTTTAACACACCCAACGTTATGATTTATGGAGATACAGGGAGGTATCCACTGGACATAAAAGCTGTAAAAGATGGGAGTAGTGGTGACTTTTTGCGCAGGCGGGAGCTATAGGGAAACAGCCAGTCTCCCTACTCCCTTAGCAGAACAACCCCTGTTCCTCTAGGGCCGGATGAGAGCAGGAATGCCATGTGTTACCCTGTTATTGCAGCGCCATTTGAAGAGATGAAGCCGTGTGTGGCCAGCTGGGCGCCGGCAGGGGGTGTATAGGTGATGTCCTTGTCTCTCTCCCTTCACTCCCTCCAATTAAGGGATCAGCAGAACAGGAAGGCTTGGTCATAAACTTCTCCAAGTTTATTCATGATGACAGACGGCAGCAATACAGGCAAGCTACTGTCCACTGGCTGACCTTCCCGTGACCTCTCGCTATGGCCTTATCTCCCTGTGTCAGACCTCTGATCTCGTCGCTTTCCCCGACTCTTGACCACGTTAGCGCACGGGCTTTAAATAGGCATCACGCGGGCTTCAGCGAGAGCAGGCTAAATTTCTAAGCAGAACTTGGTCACAAGATCTCCAGTGGACGCGAAATTGTGTTAACATGACAGCTTCTAACAACTATTTGAGGCTTAAATCAACAATCTCATATGGCAAGCTACACTCCGTTGGAAAGTGCATTAATCCAAGTACACTCTGCGCCAATGAATGAATTCCAAAAGTGATTCGTATACAAAGGAATGGCAATTGAAGTATTTATGATGCCAATTGAATCAGATACTTATTCATCGTTTTCTATTAATATTATCGTTTACAACTCACAGAGTGCAGGTTGCCATATATGGGATGGTTGATAATGATAAACACTAAGTTTCTATTCAATATTACAAGCAGTACACGATACATTAAATGAATAAACTCTAAAATCTGGTATGATCTCAAACACGCAAAGACAGTGGTCAGTTGGGATGCTACGTGACGCTTAACCACGTGTGAGCTGCGTGAACCTCATACATCTCTACGGCAGCCACAGAGTGAGCGAAACACGCCTCCTCACGTATCTCTGCAGTTACCATCTAGGCACACATGTATGGAAGTAGAGGTGGAAGACAACACGTTGAATTACAGTTGTCTGGACAAGTTTCTACATCATATTCTCACCCTCTTACAAAGCTAAATTACGCTCGGTGAAATATTGGTTAAAACTACTTAGAATGGAGCGGGACAGATACCCTTACCAAGTGTACATGTCTATGCTTGGCTTAGTTGATGGGAAACATAATTGGGCAACAGGTATTAAAACATTATTCTTGAAGTATGATTTCAAAAGGGAGTGGGATGGTCAAATGGTCCAAAATGAAACTACATTTATGACACAACTTAAATGTAGAATGATTGAGTGGTACGACAGCAACTGGAGAAATTGTTTGCAGCAAAGTACAAGATACTCCTTCTACAAATTAGTAAAGGTTGAACGTGGTATAGAGCCATACCTTTATGCATTAGACAAGAAAGTATTTCGAGATGCCTGGATACGCTTCAGAATGGGAATTAACGATTTATATAGTCATAAGTATAGATACAGTACTGCGTCATACCCAAATATATGTCCATTATGTATGGAAACGGAAGAAGACGAAGTTCATTTTCTACTACATTGTCCAGCCACCTACGATCAAAGGAGTAAATATATAATACCATTTATACAAATTAGTATTAGTAGACCTCTTACTGACATGTTTGCAACTGATATTTTCATTGTTATTAGAAGTATTGCCACATACATTTACAAAGTATTCCGTAGAAGAACAGAAGCCATGGTAATGTTCGACAGCTACATAAACTTGATGGAAAATTAGATTTATTACTATAAGATGCAATTGTCACCGTTGGTCGATATGGTATTGGGAAGTGATATCCTTAGGTACAAATTTTGTCATTTCTTGTAACTTGTAATGGGCCGGAGACCCCCGCAATAAACTCATTTGTTCGTTTGTTCGTTGTTCTCTCTCTCTCTCTCTCTCTCTCTCTCTCTCTCTCTCTCTCTCTCTCTCTCTCTGGCCAGAACATTCTTGCCACACATCATTAACTCGATTGATTGATTCTTGGCTATGTGCCATTAATGGGTCACAGTTGATTGGTTCCATCTTTCTTAATCTAAAGAAAGCGTTTGACGTGGTTCATCATGACATTTTCCCTCCAGGTTTACTGGAGGTTCTACAGACTTTATCTGTCTGTCTGTCTGTCTGTCTGTGTGTGTGTCTGTCTGTCTGTCCCAACTGAACGGCTGATATCTCAAAAACTACTAGACGGATTTCCTTGACATTTTGCACACTTACTGGAAGTTAGGTCCGATTGAATGTATCAATTCTTCAGAATCGAGACTTGAAGAGAAAGTGGTTTTTTAAGGTCGTAAACTCGAAAGCACCTCCCTAAATAGTCGATTGATGGAATGGCGAAATTGCGAAATGTGTGACGTCATCAATAACTTGACGTTGTGCGATTAACCCTTGTATGCGGCCAAGCGCCAGCATCGGGTTGGAATACTCCCCAGGGAGCGGAGTTGGTGCTGGTACCTGACTGTGTGCGTCTTAAATGTCTGTCACTATGTTTGTTGTGAGGTACCGGTAAGGATTGATGAAGATGCCCAGTGATCAGGGGGTAAAGTGTAAGCGGTTTGAGACCCAGACAAAGGGTGTAAGTCGCTATAAAAAACCACACCTTTACCTTTTACCTTTACGTAATTTTTATTTGTCCGTCTGCCTGTCAGTCCCGTCTTAACGGCTGATATCTCAAAAACTGCTGGACGGATTTCGTTGACATTTTGCACACTTACTGGAAGTTAGGTCCGATTGAATATATCAAATTTTCAGCATCGAGGTTTGAAGAGAAAGTGGTTTATTTAGGTCGTACACTCGAAAACCTCCCCCCTGAGATTTCAATTGACGGAATAGCCAGTGTGGTCAAACAGAGTTATCTTTTCCTACTAAAAATAAAACTCTTTTTTGTTTCAACTGTGCAGTGTGCGAGTGTTGGAATGCTTTGTACGAATGTAGATTTTTCATTGTAAACGCCATGAGCTTGCCTATTAGGGAAGATATGGGCGTATAAGTAGTTTGTATTATTATTATTATTATTATTATTATTATTATTATTATTATTATTATTATTATTATTATTATTATTATTATTATTATTATTATTATTATTATTATTATTATTATTATTATTATTATTATTATTATTGTGCGTGAATAAGTACGAATGCTGCAATGCACATGTCTGGGGTGAACATCTATAATACACCTCCTCCTCTGTGTGACTGTGTGAGTGTTAATTCAGCGTCTATGACATGCCAAAGCAAAACAAAACATGTCATAATAGGAGCTTCCTGAACCTATCCATCATGTTTAAAATATATGGTCGATTGTTTCCTGGGCCGATAGCTTAGAAATGGATTTACATGCTTTACAAACACTCCGTCATAGCAATTCTCTAATGGCTCAGCTGGTAGAGCGTTGGACTCTTGGTCATGCATGGCCAGCTTCGATTCTGCGCTGAAACTTTTTTTTTCTCTTTTTTTGAGAGGTTGTGGGTTCGAACCCGACCTGGTTTTTTGTGTTTTTATGTGTGTGTGTTTTTCCCCCCTCTTTTCTCGAGAGGTTGCGGGTTCGAATCCGATCTTTTTCTCTCTTTTTTTTTAATGCCAAAACCTGGAGGTTCAGCGCCAGCGGTTTTTATAATTGAAAAATTATCACAATATCTAAATGGTTGTAACACGGTGAAATTCTTTCAATCATTCTTAAAAGACAGACAGCAGTATGTCTATTTCAATGGACATGCTTCTTTTGGTGGTCATTTATAAGTGGATGTGCCACAAGGTTCTGTCTTAGGTCCTCTCTTTTCTGCCTATTCATCAATGACCTACCATTACATATCTCTGATAAAGAGGTTACATGTGATATGTTTGATGATGATGTAACACTTTCAACCTCAGGTGTCAGGACTGAATGTGTGGCAGTAAAACTTCAAGGGAGCCTGGATGAAGTACGTTCCTGGTGCTCTTCGAATCATATGGTCATTAATCCTTCCAAAACGAAATATATGGTAATACCTACGAGACAAAAACATCAAATATATCTTTTATCTCTTCCTCTTGTTCTTGATTCTTTAAGAATCGAAAAAATTGTTGAGAACAACGTTCTTGGTGTAATAATTGATTATCATATAGGATGGCAATCACACATTGATTATATTTGTAAAAAAATATCAATTAATCTATTTATTCTCTCCAAATTAAGATATATTGTTGATGTTCAAACTTGCAAAATCTTCTTCTATGCTCATATCTTATCTCACGTTAATTATGCGTCAACAATTTGGGATGGCTGTAGTGACGCTAACTTGAAAAGGCTATATAAAGTCATTGTATCGAAGAGCCTCAAAACTTATGATAACAGATAGTTCACTATCTACAAATGACAAAATGAAAGAACTTAACATATTGCCTTTTCATAAGCATTTACAATTCAATAAATGTGTCTTAATGAAAAGAATTAATGATGGTGATGTGCCTGATTAGTTGATAAACTTATTCCAACATTCAAATATTCGTGTACATAACTTTATCATACCACAACCTAGAATTGATTTGTTTAAACATAGCTTATCCAATTCTCTAAAAATTGCGAAATCTTTAGAGAAATTTAAATTGAAACTACACTGAGCCACAAAAGAAACGCAAATAAGGGGGTAGCTTGACTTTTAGGTAATTTCAAGCACTGTAAATTCGCTGACACTTTTTTTTTTGTATTGATCTGATTCAGAATTGATCTTAGCATGCAATGTGTGAAAATCAGGCCAGTGTCACTAAAAACGAGTGCACAGCAGCGCCCTTAATGCGGAAACATGTTTTTGCATGTGGAAAGCAAATGCAAAGAGTCAAGTCGATTTTTTTTGGCTGAACAGTATTTACACTTCGCTGGCAATAAAAGGCCAGTTTGTGCCACCCTGTCAAAGCAGTCATTTTCAGCCAACGACGATGCCGAGACTGAGCGCTGCCGAGAGAGAAAGAGCCATCGGCCGACTTCAAGGTGGGAATCGCCCTGCACAGGTCGCAGCTGCATTTGGCGTGGCTGTATCAACAATCTGCCGTCTATGGGCCAGGTTCAGAGCGAATGGAGAAGTCTCTGACATCCCTAGAAGCGGTAGACCTCATGTGACCACAGGACGTCGAGATCGGCGGATTCACCCATTCACACCTGCCTCAAAAACTTCCAGGAACACCATTGGTAGGCATGGTGCACCCGTCTCTGGGGAAACTGTGCTGCGCCGGCTCACCGAACGTCGTCTGTACTGTTGCGGTCCTTCCAGGCAGCCTGTTCTGACACCAAGACACCGGCAGCAATGACTGCAGTGGGCTCAGCAGCACCGGAACCTACACTGGCGGCAATGGAGGGACATCCTCTTCACTGATGAGAGCCGATTTTGTGTCCACCACGCTGATGGCCGTATTCGGGTGTGGAGGAGACATAACGAGAGGTACGCTGACAACAACGTCCTGGAGGTCAACGCTTGGGGAGGTCCCGGCATCATGATCTGGGGAGGCATCACCCTTAACCAGCTTGTGGGGCCTGTTGTGTTCCAGAACAGTGGACCTGGGCGCGGAAATGGAGTCACTGCACAGTTTTACATTGACCAGGTGTTGAGGCCGGTTGTTGTGCCGCACTTCCAGCAGCATGGAAACCTCACCATCCAGCAGGACAACGCACGTCCGCACACTGCCAGGGTCACTGCAGACTTTCTGCAGCAACAGGGCATCGGAGTTATGCAGTGGCCTTCACTCAGCCCTGACCTGAACCCAATTGAGCATTTGTGGGACCATCCGCAGAAGGAGCTGAACGCCTTTCAGCCGATGCTGACTACAGCCCACCAGTTGGAGCAGGCGGTGCGGCAGACCTGGGCCAACATCAACATGGTCATCATCAACTGCATGAACCGCTCTATGCCCGCCAGATGTCAGGCTATCATCGACGCACATGGGGGACACACTAGTTATTGACTCTCTGCGTGACAATTGTGAAACGTGAACCCTTTTTTGTTGTACCAACATGAACAACATTCAAATCAGAAACGGTGTATCAAATTTGGTTAAATTTGATTGAATTGTGTCACCACAATGAATTGTTAAA
>JAWQFJ010014802.1:0-13714 GCA_034096865.1 Theodoxus fluviatilis | reverse complement strand
CCACATCCATGGCACCCCCCCTGGGGCCCAGCCACCCCCTGTCCCCCCCACAGCCCCTGTCCCCCCCACAGCAGCCACCTCCACAGCCGCCGCACTCCTCCGCCGACCTCAGTCGTCCCAGTGAGTCACTCGATCTGTCTTCTTGAACTGGTGTGGGGGGTGGGGTGTACATGTATGTGTGTGTGTGTGTGTGTGTGTTGGTTTTACAACTGGATGTGTGTGAGTGTGAGGATGAAAGTGGATAGTGAATAACAATGTGCACATGTACGTACATATGAGAGAGAGAGAGAGAGAGAGAGAGAGAGAGAGAGAGAGAGAGAGAGAGAGAGAGAGAGAGAGAGAGAGAGAGAGAGAGAGAGAGGAGGGGGGGGGGGGGGGAGATGCATCTATGGCATTGCTTCTCTAATATTCTGCTGTTGCACCATCTGCATCTTGGGAGAGCACTAATAGAGACAGAATAGAGTTGTTGATTCTGGAAAAAGCCATGGCAAATAGATAATTGTTTGGTTCTTGATGTTTGTATTCCGACACTGCATTAGCATTATTGAATTGCCTTCTTTTAATAACAGACTACAAATGTAACTAACTACTAACTTTCCCATGTTTGTGAGAAATGAGTATTTGTCATTGTAGCCTTTCATTAAGCTCTATCTCCATTTCGAGCAAAGCAAGTTTACTGTGGTAGGCGTGCTTCTGTGTTCCCTTCACTATTGGACCAGCCCTGTCACAGGTTGCAATGAAGTAGTAGTGCAGGCAGAAAAGCTATACTTTTAGCAGACTGCAAGAGGTACATCATAGACAGACAATATTTTTAAGGTTGCCTTAAATGCTTGCTGCAGTGACACAATAACTGCCGCCTACAACTGGAGTAGTGGAAACTGCTGACTGTGTAGGCTAACTCGCATGAGAGGAGCCCAATGCAGACAGCTGCTGTCATCTGTGAAGTAAACAATGCCATGCAAACGGAATTATTTGTGAAATTATTTCAATAGATACTGATTTTGAGAATGGATCTATGGCATCTATGCATGTTATTAGAGGAAGAAAAATGAAAGATAATGTATAGCTAAATAAAGAGCAATTCATGCCTAAGAACATGAGAATCCCTTCTTAGTATACAGGTATATTATGAGACTCCAATGTTATTTGTGATTGGTCAGTAGTGATCCAAGTGTAGTGTGGGTATTGCCTGCTTTGGGGACTTTTGCTAGGACCACATTGCCCTCAGCTTGTTGTCGTGGTCCTTGGATTGTTTTGAGAGGAAGAAGGCTCTTTGTAATATCACCTGTCATTTGTCTGTGATAGGTCTTGAGAACAAAGAATGTTTTCTTTCACTAGTGGATTGCAGCAGCTTCATCCTGCTCCTTTCCCTCATGCCCCTGGTGTCCCTGCTCCTTTCCTTCATGCCCCTGGTGTCCCTGGTCCTTTCCCTCATGCCCCTGGTGTCCCTGCTCCTTTCCCTCATCACTCTGGTGTCCTTGGTCCTTTCCCTCATGCCCTTGGTGTCCCTGCTCATTTCCCTCATGCCCCTGCGTCGTCCCCGTGTCCTTCCCCTCAGGCCATGAATAGTACACCTGCCTCCTTTCCTCTCATGCCCCATGTGGGTCCCTGGTCCTGTCCCTCAGTGCACTTGGTTGTCCCTGCTCCTTTCCCTCATCACCCTGGTGTCCTTGGTCCTTTCCCTCATGCCCCTGGTGTCCCTGGTCCTGTCCCTCATGCCCCTGGTGTCCCTGCTCCTTTCCCTCATCACCCTGGTGTCCTTGGTCCTTTCCCTCATGCCCTTGGTGTCCCTGCTCCTTTCCCTCATGCCCCTGGTGTCCCTGGTCCTTTCCCTCATGCCCCAGGTGTCCCTGGTCCTTTCCCTCATGCCCCTGTGTCCCTGCTCCTTTCCTTCATACCCCTGGTGTCCCTGCTCCTTTCCCTCATGCCCCTGGTGTCCTTGGTCCTTTCCCTCATGCCCCTGGTGTCCTTTGTCCTTTGCCTCATGCCCCTGGTGTCCTTGGTCCTTTGCCTCATGCCCCTGGTGTCCTTGGTCCTTTGCCTCATGCCCCTGGTGTCCTTGGTCCTTTCCCTCATGCCCCAGGTGTCCCTGGTCTTTTCCTTCATGGCCCTGTCTCCCTGGTCCTTTCCCTCATGCCCATGGTGTCCCTGCTCCTTTCCGTCATGCCCCTGTGTCCCTGCTCCTTTCCGTCATGCCCCTGTGTCCCTGGTCCTTTCCCTCATGCCCCTTGTGTCCCTGCTCCTTTCCCTCATGCCTTTGGTGTCCCTGCTTCTTTCCCTCATGCCCCTGGTGTCCGTGGTCCTTTCCCTCATCACCCTGGTGTCCTTGGTCCTTTCCCTCATGCCCTTGGTGTCCCTGCTCCTTTCCCTCATGCCCCTGATGTCCCTGGTCCTTTCCTTCATGCCCCTGGTGTCCCTGCTCCTTTCCTTCATGCACCTGGTGTCCCTGCTCCTTTCCCTCATGCCCTTGGTGTCCCTGCTCCTTTCCCTCATGCACCTGATGTCCCTGGTCCTTTCCCTCATGCCCTTGGTGTCCCTGCTCCTTTCCCTCATGCACCTGATGTCCCTGGTCCTTTCCCTCATGCCCTTGGTGTCCCTGCTCCTTTCCCTCATGCACCTGGTGTCCCTGCTCCTTTCCCTCATGCCCCTGATGTCCCTGGTCCTTTCCTTCATGCCCCTGGTGTCCCTGGTCCTTTCCCTCATGCCCCTGTGTCCCTGCTCCTTTCCCTCATAGCCCTGGTGTCCCTACTCCTTTCCCTCATGCCCCTGGTGTCCTTGGTCTTTTCCCTCATGTCCTTGGTGTCCTTTGCCTCATGCCCCTGGTGTCCCTGGTCCTTTCCCTCATGCCCCTGGTGTCCTTGGTCCTTTCCCTCATGGCCCCTGGTGTCCTTGGTCCTTTGCCTCATGCCCCTGGTGTCCCTGGTCTTTTCCCTCATGCCCCTGTGTCCCTGGTCCTTTCCCTCATGCCCCTTGTGTCCCTGCTCCTTTCCCTCATGCCCTTGGTGTCCCTGGTCCTTTCCCTCATGCCCTTGGTGTCCCTGGTGTCCCTGGTCCTTTCCCTTATGCCACTGGTGTCCTTTGTCCTTTCCCTCATGCCCCTGATGTCCTTGGTCCTTTGACTCATGCCCCTGGTGTCCCTGCTCCTTTCCAGGATCCCTCATGACCCTTGTGTCCCTGTTCCTTTCCCTCATGCCCCTGGTGTCCCTGTTTCTTTCCCTCATGCCCCAGGTGTCCCTGGTTCTTTCCCTCATGCCCCTGGTGTCCTTGGTCCTTTCCCTCATGCCTCTGGTGTCCCTGGTCCTTTTCCTCATACCCCTGGTGTCCCTGCTCCCCTCCCTCATGTCCCTGGTGTCCCTGATCCTTTCCCTCATGCCCATGGTGTCCCCGCTCCTTTCCCTCATGCACCTGGTGTCCCTGGTCCTTTCCTTCATGCCCCTGGTGTCCCTGCTCCTTTCCCTCCTGCTCCTGCTCCTTTCTCTTTTGCCCCTGGTGTCCCTGCTCCTTTCCCTCATGCCCCTGGTGACCCTGGTCCTTCCCCTCATGCTCCTGGTGTCCCTGCTCCTTTCCCTCATGGCCCCTGGTGTCCCTGCTCCTTTCCCTCATGCCTCTGCTCCCTTCTCTCATGCTCCTGCTCCTTTCCCTCATGCCCCTGGTGTCATTGGTCCTTTCCCTCATGCCCCTGGTGTCCCTGGTCCTTTCCCTCATGCCCCTGGTGTCCCTGCTCCTTTCCCTCATGCTCCTGGTCCTTTGCCTCATGCCCCTGGTGTCCTTGGTCCTTTCCCTCATGCCCCAGGTGTCCCTGGTCCTTTCCCTCATGCCCCTGGTGTCCCTGCTCCTTTCCTTCATGCTCCAGCTCCTTTCCCTCATGCCCCTGGTGTCCCTGCTCCTTTCCCTCATGCTCCTGCTCCTTTCCCTCATGCCCCTGGTGTCTTTGGTCCTTTCCCTCATGCCCCTGGTGTCCTTGGTCCTTTCCCTCATGCCCCTGGTGTCCCTGGTCCTTTCCCTCATGCATCTGGTGTCCCTGCTCCTTTCCTTCATGCACCTGGTGTCCCTGCTCCTTTCCCTCATGCTCCTGCTCCTTTCCCTCATGCCCCTGGTGTCCTTGGTCCTTTCTCATGCCCCTGGTGTCCTTGGCCCTTTCCCTCATGCCCCTGGTGTCCTTTGTCCTTTGCCTCATGCCCCTGGTGTCCCTGGTCCTTTCCCTCATGCACCTGGTGTCCCTGCTCCTTTCCCTCATGCCCCTGGTGTCCTTGGTCCTTTCCCTCATGCCCCTGGTGTCCTTGGTCCTTTCCCTCATGCCCCTGGTGTCCTTGGTCCTTTCCCTCATGCCCCTGGTGTCCTTGGTCCTTTCCCTCATGCCCCTGGTGTCCTTGGTCCTTTCCCTCATGCTCCTGCTCCTTTCCCTCATGCCCCTGGTCCTTTCCCTCATGCCCCTGGTGTCCCTGGTCCTTTCCCTCATGCCCCTGGTGTCCCTGGTCCTTTCCCTCATGCCCCTGGTGTCCCTGGTCCTTTCCCTCATGCCCCTGGTGTCCTTGGTCCTTTCCCTCATGCCCCTGGTGTTCCTGGTCCTTTCCCTCATGCCCCTGGTGTTCCTGGTACTTTCCCTCATGCCCCATGTGTCCCTGCTCCTGTGCCAGGTCCAGCCTTGTCCTCAATTGCACTTCTACTTTTGCCCTGACTGCTGTTGTTTTTTCCCCACCGGCTCTGCCTCCTACTGTTGCCATGTAATTTGCTACTGCTACTACTACTACTACTACTACTACTACTACTACTACTACTACTACTACTACTACTACTACTACTGCTACCACTCCCACCACTACTGTTGCCACGTAATTGCTGCTGCTGCTGCTGCTGCTACCACTTCCACTACTAATGTTGCCATGTAATTGCTACTACTACTGCTACTACTACTACTACTACTACTGCTACTACTACTACTACTACTGCTACTGCTATTACTTCCACCACTTCTGTTGCCATGTAACTGCTGCCTCTGCTACTACCACTTCCACCACCACTTTAACTGCATCAGGACTACTGCATTGTGGACTGCTGGTTTTAACTGCTGCTTTGGATGCAAGAATACAGTACAACACTGCTAATGGCATTACTGCTAATGATGGTGCTACTGCCTTTTTGGACTATCTTTTTTAAAATACTAGCTGTTTTGGTTGTAACACCACAGTTGGTCTTACCACTGTGCCTAATACTACTGTGCACTGTGCCTAACACTACTGTGCACTGTGCCTAACACTACTGTGCACTGTGCCTAACACTACTGTGCACTGTGCCTAACACTACTGTGCACTGTGCCTAACACTACTGTGCACTGTGCCTAACACTACTGTGCACTGTGCCTAACACTACTGTGCTGCTGCTATTGTGCTCCCAGATCTGCAGAACCTCCTCACTCTTTTAACAGCAGTCTTGTATCATGTACTACTACTGCTGCTACTACTACTACTGCAGCTACTGCTGCTGCTACTATTTGTACTACTTGACTACCACTACTTCTGCAGCTGCAACTACTGGTGGTGGTGCTGGTTTTATTACTACTTCCACTAATAGTACCACTGTTTCTCATCCACTATTAGTATTACTGCTTGTACTATTCCCCAACCACATTTACTGTAACAACTATTGCACGCAGTTCTACTACTATTACTTCTGCTACTGCTTCTAGTACTAGTACTACAACTACTACTGGTACCACTGCTACCATTACTACCACTAGTTGTACTGCTGCTGCTGCTACTACTACTGCTGCTGCTATTACTACTACTACTGCTACTGCTACTACTACTACAGCTGCTACTACTACTACTACTACTACTACTACTACAACTACTACTGGTACTGCTGCTACTACTATTACTTCTGCTACTGGTACTACTGCTACTATTACTACTACTGGTGATACTGCTGCTGCTGCTACTACTATTGGTACTAGTACTACTACAACTACTACTGGTACCACTGCTGCTGCTACTCGTACTACTACAACTACTACTGGTACCACTGCTACCATTACTACTACTGGTTCTACTGCTGCTGCTACTCGTACTACTACAACTATAGTACTGTGTCCACTGCTGCCTCCTTGCCAGCCTGCAGGGTGCCAGGGCATTGCTGAGGAAGTGCTGGAAGTAGAGGTCACCCATTCCTGTGGTGGCCATCAAAGGCAGGCAGGGTCAACCCATACTATGTGTCAACCCATGCTCAGCGTCAACCCATGCTCAGGGTCAACCCATGCTCAGGGTCAACCCATGCTCAGGGTCAACCCATGCTCAGGGTCAACCCATGCTCAGGGTTAACCCATGCTCAGCGTCAACCCATGCTCAGGATCAACCCATGCTCAAGGTCAACCAATGCTCAGGGTCAATCCATGCTCAGGGTCAAGAGCTCATGCAAAGGATGGCTCTAACTCTCAATTTTTTGTAACGGGACCATATACATGTTGTAGATAGTAGTAATGTAAAAGCAGTCATCTCCAGCAAGTGTACATATGGCTGCTGGTGCTGGGCACTCCCCACATCTGCTGAAACCCTTGGTCACGAAGCTCTCGTGAATGAATGACTGTGCTGATGAGTGCATCTTTTTCAAGCGCAGGGATTGGCATAGTGACTCCACCTGATGTGCAAGGTGATGCAGTCCCTGCTTGGGAGGACTTCATCTCTAGTCCATTAGTAATGGTTGGTGTGCTGACCAGTGGCTATTGCTCTGGCCTCTGAGGTATACCTCCCTGTCAAACTTCACTCCAGCTAGAAACTTAAACAGTTCTCAACTAGAACAGTTAAGCCAAAGCAATTTCTGCCCTATGTAAGAGTTCTAGCATTAATTTGGACTGCTAAACTAACCAGTTCAGTTCAATTCAGTTCAGTCTCTTAACTCTTAGCTCGTATTGACTGGAGACGCATGTTTCTGGGCATTTTTACAGAAATTGCTGAAAAAAATACTAATCAAGCAATGGAAAAACTGTTGCCATCATTAGAAAGCTCTTTGTCTCCTTTATCCTTGTAGATTAATGTCATTCTCTCATTATTTTTACTTTGAATATAGTATTGCAACAAAGAAGGGTACCGTCTGGCGTGCCTGTTTGTAATTCGGCTGGAGGGAGGCCAACTTGCTCAGCTGACAACATGTACGGATCAGTTTATGATTCCTCTTCATTGGTCAGCAGTTCCTGCACTATATCTAGGATCTGCTCCTCTAAAACTGCATCTTTTTCATCTTCATCCTCTTTGGAAAAAAGGAGCACATCGTCCTCCTCATCTGATCCTTCTTCCATAGCAAATTCAACAAAATCCTCATCACCCTGCTGCGACACCATTGCGATTTAGCGTTGAAATCGCCCCCTTGCCACATGTGCAGCAGTGCCTAATATCCTCTTCAAATTCAGAGACACAGATGATGTACAATGTTCCTCACTATCTTATAAGAGAATTAGACTACCTCAATTGGTTAAGAGCCCCTCACAACACGCACAAGAAATTTACATAAGCACCGCATCATAAGATGCGGTGCGTCGTAAACCACTGCTCACCTCACCGCATCATATGATGCGGTGCATCATCATTGAGTTAACCCTGAGATGGGTTGTTGAGGCACCACTCTCTATCCTCTGTGGCTCGCTGTGAGTCAGCAAAGGTCAAGCCTGTCCACTCTTTGATGTTGTCTTCCCACCTCTTTCTCTGCCTGCCTCTCCTTCTCCCACCTGGTACGGTACCTTGCAGGATGGTCTTGGCCAGCCCACTGCCTCTTGACACGTGACCGTACCCCTTCAGCTTTCTGCTTTTCATGATTGAGAGCAGGTCTTCGTACTGTCCAAATGCTCTCCTGATCCTGTTGCTGACCCTGATCCTGTCATTCGTGACATGGTCTTTATATGAGATGTTCAGAATCTTGCGATAGCATTTCATTTCCAGGGCTTGTATTCTTCTCTGTAGTGAGTGTCCATTACTCGCATGCATACAAGAATACGGAGATGGCCAGCGTGCGCATGAGCCTGATCTTCGACGCGAGAGTGATATTTCTGTCACGCCATATTGGCTTCAACTTTGCCAATGCTGCTGCTGTTTGTGCTATCCTGGTCAGTATCTCTGGTTTGGACCCTTCATCAGTCACAATAGATCCCAGGTATTTGAAGTTGTTCACAAGTTCCAGTTTTTGGCCCTTCACTCTGATTTCCATTTTGAAGCCCCGAGGGTTGTTCGTCATCACCTTGGTCTTCTCGGCGCTGATCTCCATGCCATATGCCTGTAAGGTCTTGTCCAGGTGCTCGACAAGATTAGAAGCTCCTAAACTAACCACTGGCTTTTAAACTTACTTTTGATCATGCAATAGGCCATTTATCAGCCATTGATCACCAGCAAACCATTAACTGCCCAGCTAACCAGAGGCTAACTTATGCTAATCATTGGCTAACTCATAACATTTGATGCTAACCATTGGGATTCTTTTGGCTGTTGTACTTGCCATTGATTTAAGGCCGTCCTTAACCGACCGAACGTGATTTGGGCGAATCAACATTCACCTGAACTCGTCTTTCGGGCTCTAGTCTTTAACAGATCTTGCCAACACTTGTTCGGGCTCTGGTCCTTAACAGATCTTGCCAACACTTGTTCGGGCTCTGGTCCTTAACAGATCTTGCCAACACTTGTTCGGGGTCGGACCGTTTGGCAAGCTGCTTTCCATTGCTTATCCAAATTTACTTGTTTCTCTCCTGGCACAGAGGATTTTGTCTCCTCCAGCCAATGAGAAGCAAGCTCCTAGAGTATGCCCTGCGAGCCAGGATTTGGGCCAAATCGTGGCTCGACGTAGACCTGAAGAGTTGCTTGATGAGCTTGAGTTCACCTGGTTAAGGTTGAAAACGATTCAGCATGAGATTTTGGCTTGGGCAAAAGATGTTCGGCTCAATCAGTGAGCCATGATTTGGTCGGTTAAGGATGGCCTTAATGCATGACACAGAGCTAAGTGGCTGATTATCAGCTGCTTTGCTGTGCTAATGATGCCATTTGTGATGATATGATGTGTGTGTGTGTGTGTGCATGTTTTGTCCAGCTTATATAAATCTATGTGGCTGAACTGACATAATGTATTTTGGATGTGCTTGTTGCCTTGCCGAATGTTGTGAGAATGAGGCAATGGTTATTAATTTACCCACAGCAGATTGATGAATGTGCCTCATGAAAGACATAGTACTGAGGGGATGCATGTGATTCTTTAAGTAGATCTGGAACGCAGCTTCAGATCATATCTTGCCAATTTTTTTTCCAGGGAGCACTGAAATCATCAAGCAATTTTGAAATCACAATATTGTTGTTTTTGTTGAAATTTTTATTCTTGCACTGAGTGCATGCCCTGTGCCTGACAAGTTCAGTGACAGCTACCACCAGTGCTAATAGTAATACCCTTGCATATTTGTCTTACTAACAAGCGTGCCTGACAAGTTCAGTGACAGCTACCACCAGTGCTAATACAATTGCATATTTGTCTTACTAACAAGCGTGCCTGACAAGTTCAGTGACAGCTACCACCAGTGCTAATACAATTGCATATTTGTCTTACTAACAAGCGTGCCTGACAAGTTCAGTGACAGCTACCACCAGTGCTAATACAATTGCATATTTGTCTCACTAACAGTCTTGCCTGATCGCTTTGTCGTGTACCTTATGGTTCCACAGTCTGAATTTTCTATCTCAGGAGATTATCCCAAGGCTGAAATTTGAATGTCTTTGAACTTCAGAGAGTAGTTTTCCAAACTTAAATATATATAAAAATCGAGAATGGGTTCCAGTTTATGACTCCAGTTTCTACAACTGAGCTTTCCTCCCTTTTTTCGTTTTTCTTCTTTAATGTAATCATTTTGAAATTATGTGATAACTGCATTGATACGGACATTGAATTAGTTACTCAGAAACTTGTCGTTTGCATGATTTGCAGTAAAAGTTTCTGTTTTGCATACTTGACTCAAGGGGAGAATGGAATGGGATAACTTCATAAGTGCTTTTTGTGTGTGAATTGTCTTTTTATGTCTACCATATTTTGTCTAATAGTCGCGCCTTCCCTAATAAATGCCCCCCTAATTCCCGCTTGGTAAATGAAAGTACTGACACTTACTCGAATGGCCAGAGCAGTTGTAGTCAGCGTAAGAAGTCTCCAGAGAACCGTCAGTGCAGTCATTGCTGTAAGTGAGCACAATGGAGCGCTGGTTTTCCAGAGTTTTTATTCCGCCAGTTGCACTTCCGTCTCGGAAAATCCCTCGAACTCAACAGGCCAGGAAGAAGTCATCTTCACTCCCGTAGAGTTTTTATAACGCTCTCTTTAGTTGGTGATTAACTTTCCTCATCCTCCTGCATAGCTGTGTTCAGTGAAAACGGTGGGTAATGTGGACTCAAATAGACACCCCCCCTCGGCAAATATTCACGTCACCGGCGCGGCTATTAGACAAAATAGGGTATATTATTGAGTACTAAATCATATTCCTGAACATTTAGCTGATACTGTTCATCACACATGTGAAATGATATTATGTGACCAGCCACGACAAAACCAGTGCTAAGTCCATTTTTGGACAAAATGGGGTTTTAATACTTTTGAATTCTGCATTCATTTCTGTTTGTTTTGATATAAGAATGAACAATGTGAGTTAATTAGAATAGGAGTTACAGGCATTTCAAGTTGGGTACTGAAGCAGCGGTCATTTTGAAAAAACGGTCTCAGAAGATTTACTCTCTTCAGACATTAAACACCTTAGCAACGGTATTTCAAACTCCGTTTCCAAAAATAGCTGACCTTATTTTTCTTCGACATCCACAGAGCGGGAACGCCGAGAGAGCAGCCTTTTTAACGGTATATAACATGAAGGGGTTCTGCAAGGGTTTCGGTGTGTTTATTGCGGCTAAAATGAGGCAATTAACGCTAATTACAGGGAGCTTTTGAAACAATACATAACACAAAAGTCTTTATTTTACCATCAAAATATAATTCTTCAAAATGTTTCCTTTACTGGCATGATAGTTTGAACCATGTAGAATCTATTTTCATCAAAAAGTGAAAATCACCCAGAGTGACCCTCCCTGCCTTTTTTCAGTCGTAGCGCAAAATAGTGCTGCGCGATTTAGCACTGGTTTTGTCGTGGCTGGTCACATATGTTACTGTCATTTTTGTGATCCTTTGGTGAAGTTTTGAAATTGTTTGTGGATTGGATTGTTAGCTAGTTTTAACTTGTGTAGAGCTTGTTTTGAGGTGAAGGTTCTCTGTAACATCAGTGATGCACCTGTAACTAACCATTTGTGACTGCGCATGAGAAAACAAGAATACCGTTATAACCCATTATAACCTACAGTGTGTGATGAAAACGGCTTCCTAAAACCTGATTTTTTTCAGGAAAAATCACAAAGTCAACAACACTCATTAAAAAATTTATATCTTCACTTCTACACTTCCTAGAAACAAGAAGTACACCACTGTCAAATGCAACATCTGCGTAGCATCCGGTCTGAAAGGGAGATGTAACGTGCACGTAGCATCCGGTCATAATGGGTTAAAAACGGCAAAATGAGATATTTCAACCACAAAATTATCAACTCAGGAAGGCAATAATGTAACATATTGCAAACCCGACTTCTCTCAGCATTGGGTCAAAAACTGCTTTGCCAACTTTAGCCTTGTTTCTCAATCATGGTCACACATATACTCAGCAACCGTGTTGGTCTTCCTCCCTCAAGGCAAAGCAGTGGCTCACCTCCTCACTGCCGGAGTCTAGAGGCTCAGTTCTTGTCCATTGCAAGAATGAAGACATTTGTTAAAAGGGAGGCATGGCACCAGAACATGGCTTTAATTTTTATAAATCACTCTCGCTGTAAAACCACAGACATCCACTTTCCACAGGGCACATTCCAGACACTCACTCTGTAAAGCCATAGATGTTTGGTGTCCACAGGGCACACTCCAGACACTCACACTGTAAAACCATAGATGTTTGGTGTCCACAGGGCACACTCCAGACATTCACACTGTAAAACCATAGATGTCTGGTGTCCACACTGGACACTCCAGACACTCACACTGTAAAACCATAGATGTCTGGTGTCCACAGGGCAAACTCCACTCACTCTGTAAAACCATAGATGTTTGGTGTCCACAGGGCAAACTCCAGGCACACTGTAAAACCATAGATGTCTGGTGTCCACACTGGACACTCCAGACACTCACACTGTAAAACCATAGATGTTTGGTGTCCACACTGGACACTCCAGACACTCACACTGTAAAACCATAGATGTCTGGTGTCCACACTGGACACTCCAGACACTCACACTATAAAACCATAGATGTCTGGTGTCCACAGGGCACACTCCAGACACTCACACTGTAAAACCATAGATGTTTGGTGTCCACAGGGCACACTCCAGACATTCACACTGTAAAACCATAGATGTCTGGTGTCCACACTGGACACTCCAGACACTCACACTATAAAACCATAGATGTCTGGTGTCCACAGGGCAAACTCCAGGCACACTCTATAGACATACAAATTTTGAAAACGACTGCCAACTCGATTTGAAATAAGACTGAAAATGTGTCTATTAAGGTGCCATTTCTTCCCTTATACAAGGACTGATTAACACAAATTAAAACTCAAACAGGACCACTGTCTTCAAATTTGACTCTTACTGATCCAGTGTAAGGAATAACAAGAACAAAAAGGAAGGAAAAACCCACACACTTTTCAGATAAAGGTTCATGTAATTCCATACATGCTTCCATACTCTTTTCCCACCCAGTTTTTGTTGTAACAATCGTCTTCAGTCTAACAAAGGGCCTTGAACTGGGTCTGCTTTTCCTGTGCACAGCCAGTCACAGTGGCCAGCCTTAGGCCTCCCACTCTCAGCTTTTGCTCAGCACCTGCAGTCTGGCACTTACCTGTTGCCTAACGAAGACAGTGTCTTGCAGGTGCAAGTTCCATGAGTCAGGTGCCGGGCCATCCCTTGACGTCACACGTGGAGTCCTATGGTGGCGCCCCCCTCCCCCAGCACACCTCCGCCAACCTCTCTCACTTCCCTGGATGTAAGTCCAGTGTTGGCTGTGTATGTGTGGGTGTGAGTGTGTGCATGCATGTGAGTGTACGTGCATGTGTGTGAGTGTGTATATGTGTGTGTCTGTGTGTGCATGCATGTGCGTGCATATGTGTGTGTAAATACAGATGTGCACATTTACATACATGTGAATATGTGTATGTTTCAATGAGGCTTACTACCAAGAGACACTTTTGTTAGACTGAGTCTCAATCTCTTGCTTTGGAGTGGACAGAGCGTGTGTCCTTGATGGAGTGACAGGGTGTGGATCCTTGATGGAGTGACAGGGTGTGTGTCCTTGATGGATGGACAGGGTGTGTGTCCTTGATGGATGGACAGGGTGTGGATCCTTGATGGATGGACAGGGTGTGGATCCTTGATGGATGGACAGGGTGTGGATCCTTGATGGAGTGACAGGGTGTGGATCCTTGATGGATGGACAGGGTGTGGATCCTTGATGGATGGACAGGGTGTGTGTCCTTGATGGAGTGACAGGGTGTGGATCCTTGATGGATGGACAGGGTGTGTGTCCTTGATGGATGGACAGACAGGGTGTGTGTCCTTGATGGATGGACAGGGTGTGTGTCCTTGATGAAGTGACAGGGTGTGGATCCTTGATGGATGGACAG
>JAWQFJ010014800.1:150000-157759 GCA_034096865.1 Theodoxus fluviatilis | reverse complement strand
TTTGTTGATGTGTTATGCCATCTCAGTTTGATTAAGACATGAATTTTTTCTATGAATGCACAGAATGATATATTTTGAAGATGGAGGCAAAATTTCTGGAGTTTCCCTCCATAATTGACTGAAATAAGGAAACACCAATGATATGACATGATGGTAGTCAAAATGTCTCTTGAAAGTAGCTAGAAATTTACTAGAAGTCACCAGACACATATACAGGGCCCTTCTCCTTCCCCTGCAGAGCTCTTCTTATGCTAGCTTGGGCCAGTCTCACTTTCATCTGTCTTTGTTTCTCTTTGATGCTGACCATCCATGCAAAACACCTTCTTTCACTTGATAACCCAGCAAACACCCAACTACACTGTGTGTCTGCCCTCTGGAAGTCCTTCAGCAGACATGTACCTCAAGGTGGCCTCTCATGCTGCACTGAGCCCCCCTTTTGACAGTAGAACAGCCACTTCTACTCTGTTCTTGGATGGGAAGGAAATTTGGACACACAGCATGCATGCAATATACTAAATTTGAGAAAATTTGCAAATGAAAGTGATAAAATTCAAAATGTCTCTTGGAAGTAAATTATAGATTAGTAGAAGCCACCAGACTGATATGCAGGGCCCCCCTCCCTCTTCTTCAGAGCTCTTCTCATCCTGGCTTGGGCCAGTCTTTGTTTTCCTCCTTCTCTCTTTCTCCCTGTTGCTCACCATCTGTTGAAACACCTTCTTTACCTTGATATCACTGCAAACACCCAGCTTCATTGTGTGTCTGCCCTCTGGTATGTTCTAGACCTTTGTTGATGTGTTATGCCATCTCAGTTTGATTAAGACATGAATTTTTTCTATGAATGCACAGAATGATATATTTTGAAGATGGAGGAAAAATTTTTGGAGTTTCCCTCCATAATTGACTGAAATAAGGAAACACCAATGATATGACATGATGGTAGTCAAAATGTCTCTTGAAAGTAGCTAGAAATTTACTAGAAGTCACCAGACACATATACAGGGCCCTTCTCCTTCCCCTGCAGAGCTTTTCTTATGCTAGCTTGGGCCAGTCTCACTTTCATCTGTCTTTGTTTCTCTTTGATGCTCAGTTGACACACTCTTCTTTGATGATCTTGTAGTCATCCCCATAGATGTTTGAGGATGCCACTTTGTTGTAAGCCTTGCTGTCTCCATCTGCGAGCATGGTAGTGTACCTCAGGTTGTTCACGTGATTTGTATCATACGAGTAGCAGAGAGGTAATCTAGGATGGTTCAAGAACCAAACGGACACAAAAATCTGAAAATCAAAGATTTTGTCATTTTGAACCCCATTTACACCAGAACATAGCCTTAAGAGTGTTATTCTATAATTGTGTTTCAGATTCCTGACCAGGCAGAAATGGATGTCTACTGTGATCCATTTGATCCTTTTGAACAAAATACAACATTTCAGTGGGATTATGATGTGACAAGTGTGTATAGTGGTGAGCCTATGTTGAATGCAGTAATTGTAGATCGCGTACTCAAAGAACCCAGGAGACGGGGGTTTAATGTTCACTTGAGGTATTCCTCACACTTGCATGTATGGCAGCCAAACAGGAGAGTTTTTCCAGCTCACCCCCCCTACAATTGAGGAATACCTCAAGTGAACATTAAACCCCCGTCTCCTGGGTTTCTTGAGTTGGCGATCTACAATTACTGCATTCAACATAGGCTCACCACTAACCACACTTGTCACATCACAATCCCACTGATCTGTTGTATCTTCAAGAGGATCAAATGGATTGCACCCACATGACATGCTTTTGGGAGCATGCACATCTGAGGGCACTGGGAATCCTGGTTCGAATCCGGCTGGGCCTATATTATGGCGCCTGTTACAGACATACCCCGGTCATGCACGGCCTAGTGGACGTTACCGCCCCACCTGACCTCCTCCGGCCCACCGCTCGCTCCACTAGAGACCACCACCTCAAGCTACAAGTCCCCCACGCGCGGACAGACGTGTACCTGCACTCGTTCTTCCCGTTGGGTATTAGACTCTGGAATACCCTGGACGTGGACTCAGTCCCCACCCTGCCAGCCTTCAAAGCCTCCCTGAAGTCCTGACTCGCCCCACCCCGCTGAACACTCCACCCCATTCAGTTTTTATCCTGTTTTTAAATTCCCCAGTACAGGCTTATACTTGTGAGGCCTACGATCCTGGCGCACACGAGATAAGTGCACACTACCAATTGTGGACTATATTCCTCGATTACCGGGGCATCCACATCACGCGTGGCAGTCGAACCACTTCTGAAAGAACTCCTGCAAAGTCCTCTGCTGAAGACAGGACAATCTTCCCTGAAGTCCTGATGTCAAGTTCGTCGTATGGAATCTTCCCTCAGTCTAAGCGTGACGCTAGGCTGAGTGCCATGAATGCAAACTCCACCCAGACAGTGGAGCTGTGTTGTGTGTGTGTGTGTAGAATACACACCACGTTTATGGACTGTTTTAATCTCTCTCTAAGGATTAGCCTTGTGAGAGAGATTGTGTGTGATGGTCTAAGTGACCAAAATGCAGTGAGCGTCATCCTTCGGCGAAAGACTATCTTAAGTACTGTATGAAATTCAGTCTGTTGACGGTTCAGAGGGCGCATTCCTCTACTTGCGCGGTCTAAGAGTGGACTGGCACAATTTGAGTGATTGATTTAATCCATTGTTGATATAGTATTCTCTTGAGTCTTGTCATGATATAGTTTAATTAAAGAACATCATTATTGAACAATGTGTCATGTTATATGAACAATGAGAGAGAGGGAGAGAATGAATTAGTTTGACCCCCTCCATACAGTTTACCCTTTTGTTGTGCAATTCATTACAGAATAATGGAGAGAAAACACACACACACACACACACACACACACACACACACACACACACACAAACACAAAAAGCCTAGCAACAGTTCAGTGAATTGAAAACATAAGATTGTTCATTTATTCAGTGTGTAACCCTACACAAGAGGCTAAACAAGTTAGAAATCAAATTAGCACCAGTGTAGACTAGAAGTGTTCACAAAGGGACAATGTGAGGGAGAAACCAACACAACAATCAACAACTAAAAGAGTTTTTAGAGAATTTGAACCAGCTACATATGCTACTTCAAGCAGCCTGAGACATAATGTTTCCTTGGCAACAAAAAACAACCAAGAAACAAAACCACACACACAAGAAAACAATGGATGGTGGGGGAGGATAAAAGGGACACAACATGTATGTTGGAAACCTTTTTCACTTTTTGCTGGCAAGAAGCTCCAACATTTTCATCAAAGCGTCCCTTTGATTTTGGGACTCTAGTGAACGAATCCTATTCTCCTCACCCCTTTGTCTAATCTCCTCACCCCTCAGTCTTATCTCCTCACCCCTCAGTCTCATCTCCTCCTCCCTATATTTCTTCTCCTCCTCCCTCTGTTTCTTCTCCTCCTCCTCCCTCTGTTTCTTCTCCTCCTCCCTCTGTTTCTTCTCCTCCTCCCTCTGTTTCTTCTCCTCCTCCCTCTGTTTCTTCTCCTCCTCCTCCCTCTGTTTCTTCTCCTCCTCCCTCTGTTTCTTCTCCTCCTCCCTCTGTTTCTTCTCCTCCTCCCTCTGTTTCTTCTCCTCCTCCCTATGTTTCTTCTCCATGTCCAACCGATCCCTTTGGAGCTCAAGTTCTTTAACACGGAATGTCATTTGTTGTTTTACCCACTCCATTTTGTCGGTGCTTTCCACTTGCCGCCATCTTGCCTGGTTTTCTAGCAGGGTCGCTTGCCGGGCCTCCGACCTTGCTTCCTGCATGTCCATGACCTTCATTAAGTCAGATTTCCTTCTTTTCACCCTTGGGCCATCCGCCAAAGGGCCAGCCTTTCTGGAACCTTCCTGATCAGCTTCCAAAGGGGCAGCTTCCTCAGCATCCTTGGCATAATAATGATAACAATAATGAGAGTATTTATAATGCACCTATCTTATATACGAGAACTCAAAGCACACACTCACATCATTCACCTATATATGAAAGCTTTAACAAGGACTACTAACAACACAACAGGCAATAGACAAGTATACGCAAAATGTCAACTAATAGCCCAAAAAAGAAACGCATGTATTTGAAAGTTGGATTTCATTTTAATCAATTTCAAACGACGATTACAAAAATTTCAATTAACTGATCAAAATGAAATGTATATGGCCATTCATGTAAGCCTTGTATTGTCATTTCATGAAAACAATACGGATCATGTGACCCACATTCAGGACAGTCAGTTTGCAAATAACCAATGGTTAACTAATTATGCGTTTCTTTTTGGGGACAGTATAAAATGCTTACATTTGAGGTGTTAGCTTTCTGGGCATCAAGGATGTCTGGTTTGGCTTGAACACCACACACACACAAATAAAAATGAATTAACAACAAGGAAACAAAAAGGTGATAGCAGAATTAGCATCATTTTTTTCACGCCTTCCATCACCTAACAACACGAGCCAAGAGGTTAATTAAGATTGAGGTAAGGTAGAGGTTTGACAAAAATTCATTTCTAACAATTGACCATTGCAGGAGGTTGGTTTGGCTCAGTGGGAGCATGCACGTATGAGGGCACTGGGGATCCTGGTTCGAATCCGGGCTGGGCCTACATTATGGCGCCTTTATCTTTGCCACATTATGAGTCGCCTTTGGCAGAGATATATGTGCGCGTTACAAATATTCAATTTACATAAATTTATCACAACTCCCCCCTTCCTGGCATGCTGTTGTACCTGCTTTTGGGTCTCTGCCTGTGAAAGCAGCTTGGAGAATTTTCTCTGCTGCAGATGCTTGCACTTGTTCTCTCTCTCTCCGCTCCTCCTGATTCATCCTCTGTGATACTTTGCTGTCGTCTTCCAGCTGGATTGCCTCATCCAGCGCAAGGTCTAGATCCGTGCATGGCGGCTCCTCAAGTCCAGATCTGTTTGAAACAATTATAAACGACAATTTAACATCCATGGTTGTTGATTTTGATACTAGGGAGATACGTGTGTAGGTGTACATACTGTCATACATGACTGAGTGGGATTATGAAGAGCCCTAGATATGATCTTCTGTTCCAGAACTAAATAATACACCAATATTATTGGAGGTACATGTATCATTGTACGTCACCAGCTTTGTAAATTGTAGATGAACAATTTGTACAATAATTACAAGCTATAAAATTAAAAGCTGGCACCGCAGAGGATGCCTCATGACAAAATAAACTTACGAGCTCAGCTGCTTGGCAACAAGTGCCCGGCGCTTCCCCATGATGAGAAGCGCGCGGCCACGCACTGTGTAGCTCTTGGTAATTCCCTGGAAAAGGGCTGCATCACCGGATTTCAACAGGTTTTCCAAGATCATGTCCCATGTTACGCCATACTTAAATGGATTGGATAAGATGATCTGATCCATAAGCAACTGGTCCATCTCAGCGTTAAACATATTTCGTGGCATGATGTCTGCAATTGGAAAGGGGAAAAATGTTCATTGCTGCCACTCAATGATAAATTCAATATGCTACAGTTTAACCCTTTTTTTTTCGATCCCTCTTCTATCTGACCCTACTTGATAGGTAGAGAACAAATATATCTATATAAAATAGCGGAGCCCGTCTAGTACAGTATGCTGTCACAAAACTGGAAAGTGTGGGTTTTGGTAGAAAGACATCAAATGAAATGCAGACGTGATACGAACACACCTAAAATAAACTTCTGATACTTGTTTTAGTTCTAACTCCATTTACAACCGTGTCCGCCACACATGCAAAAGTTTCAGCAGAGTACAGACTAACAGAGTGAGATGAGACTTACCGTTTGTGCGGCGTTCTTGCAAATCGATCCGAATTACTTCCCTTCGTTTGGGCTTTTTTCTTGGTCTCCTTCCAAAAAAGAACTCACGAAAGTTTACCAAGAGTTGCGTACCTTCGTTCACAAAAAAAAATTTCGTTTGCTGTTCTATGGCACATTTGGCAAACGAAGTTGGTTACATTCTTGTGTTGCGCGCGCACCCTCATTTACATACCAACTCGACCAAAGCCAAGTTGTGGAGGACGCATCTATGTCTCTCTATTAAGAGTTAAAGTGGTTGTTCATTATGGTTATGCAGTGGTGTTTGAACATCATGAAAGTGTGGGGAACTTTCTTGGCTTTAAAATGCAAAGAATTTATGACTATGCTTATGGTAAAAAAACTTCCTGACCCATTGGTAAAAATTCATTCTTCTAATGGGGGAGTCATTCACTCATTTGTACCTTCATTCAGCTCATTTGGAAAACTAACAGAAGCAAGATATGTACCTCTTCAAACAGACAAAATAAGGTTGTGGATCACTGATGAATCTGATAAACCAATTATGTTGTGGAATGATGTTTTTATGTATTCAGAATCAGAGAAAAAACATCATTACGTTTGTAAAATGTACTAACTACGTTTATAAAATGTATTTGTACTAAGTATAAAGATGTTTGAAACGATTCTATTCTTAGATAGTTCTGGGCAGCAATGCCAAAACTTTACCACTTACTTTAGAGAAAACATTGTTCTAGACCCAAGCAAGCAATACAAGATAGCTCTAATCAGTGCTGATCTCTGGTATTCATGGTTCAACATGACAGAACAAAACAACACATTTACATTATATCGAGAAATGGTCAGGTTTAACAATTACTATACCACCCGGTGCATACAACATTCCAGACATAGATAAAGAAATACGAAAAGGAATGAAAAGGATTAGGGGAAATGAAGGCATTACAATTGAACCAAATTACAACACTTTACAAACAAAAGTAACTCTGCAGCCTGGTTTTATAATTGATTTCACAGGAAGCAACACACTATGAGAAATTTTGGATTTGACAGCAGATTGGTTAGAGAATCTGGAGATGGGGACAGAGCAGTAAACATAACCACAATTAACAGCTTGTTAATCAGGTGTTCACTGGTCAGTGGATCCTACATCAATGGGACCTCTTCAGATGTGTTGTATGCATTTGCTCCTAACCGTTCTCCAGGAACATTGCTTCACATTTCTCCCAACCAACCAATTTACTTACCTATTAATCAATCTAATCTCATTTCAGCTATCACGATAAGAATCACTGATCAATCAGGAAATCTTGTAGACTTTAGAGGTGAAATAGGGACCCTTTTTTGTCTTTAAAGGAAATTTAATTTATGATATAGATGAGGCGTAATTATTATTTCAAACGGAAATTTGTTGGAGGCCAACTTCTGGGTAATATTTTCAATTTTTCCAAAAAAGCTATCTCTTCTGGAACAAAGATACTCACTGAAAAATTACCATTTGCAAAGCAGTTCCAATGCCTATGAGTGAATCAGTTTCAAATCCCAATGCAAGAGCTCTTATTGGCCAATTGATTTCATGCACAGGCATTAAAAGGGTGTAGACTAATAAAAAGATAAATTATGTAACTTACCTTGCTTCCAGCAATCTGTTAAAATGGCGCTGTTTTAACGTAAAAACAAGTGTAAATAAAAAACACAACAATGCATTATTGGTTTGTGACTTTATTGAGTCAACAGGACTGGTGAGGGGCAGGTGTGGTCTCCCTACAAAATAATTAACGTTTGTAAAATGTATTAGTATAATGTATAATAATGACTTTCAAATGTGTAGGATTTCACTTAACTAATGCTCAAAGAGAAGCAATTAAAAAGGCATACCTACATAAGACTGGTGTGTCTATTTCAATGAACAAATCACAAACGGGTGGTGCAGATACACTAGGACTTACA
>JAWQFJ010014800.1:112500-147500 GCA_034096865.1 Theodoxus fluviatilis | reverse complement strand
CACCAAAGGCCAGGAGTATTTAAAGGAAACCCAAGACTCTGAAAACGGTCCACGTAACAGAAAGCAAATATACAACCTAAAGTACAGGGAAAAGAAAGGTGAGGGCGAGAGACACCACACAAAAAATGTTGCTGACCAGCTGGCCGCTGTTGAAGATTTGCAACATAGTAACAGATTCGTCAAACATCTTAAAACAGAGTCAAAGAGTACCTGCTATCATTTGCTACACCGATGAACAGATCAAAGATCTACAACGGTATTGTTGTGCCCCGTCATAGGGGTTGATAAAACCTTCAATTTGGGTGAGGTGCATGTTACCGCCATTGCTTATAAAAACCTGGCACTCAAAAAACAAAGAACAGAAGACCACCATGTTTTCTGTGGGCCCCTACTGCTCCACGGAGAAAGTGACACTGAGACTTTTAACCTGTTTTTTCAACATCTTGCGGGCAAACTTTCCTCAGATCACCTGCCCATTTTAGGTGGCGATGACGAAAGCGCCATGAGAAACGCCATGGCAATGGCTTTCCCAGGGGCAACAAGAATGGTGTGTACCAGACACCTTCAGAAAAATCTGGAGGCTGCCCTTTCAGATAAGGTTGGATTGCCAAAAGCAGAACGATAAAAAAGGTAGCAAATGTGTTTGCACAAAGGGGAGTTCTCAACACCTCAAAAACCCTAGCTGAAGTGGCAGACAAAATGCTTCATCTCATTGATAATACAAGCCACGCCACCTTGAAGAAATATCTGAGAAGAATTTGTCCTATGATAGAGGAAAACGTCAAAGCAAAACAAAAGCCTAACCTCCTGCTCTCCATGCAGCCCTGGACCAACAATAACTGCGAGTCGTTAAACCACGTACTTAAACAGGCAGTTGACTGGCGGCAAAGAAAACTTGTACAAATGGTGGAGAAGTTGCAGAATGTTGTTGTCCAACAATTATCGGAAGAGACCAGGGCTATGTTTGAAACAGGCGAGTTGTACTTGGATGAGGCATTTAGCACATTTCAAATCCCAAGGGATTCTTGGCTATCAAAGCCTGAAAGCTGGAAAAAAAACACATGCGAAAGTTCAGAAAGACATATAAAGAAACGGTTGTCCACAGTACAGATGGACGGAACAGTGCCTGCCCTCCGAAACACAAGGGTAAAAAACCTGGTCAGCGAAAACGCAGGTGCAATGCCAAAACAACCCTTACACCCAAAGCTAAAAGATCCAAACAAGAATAGCAAGCTCTTAAAGATGATGGTGACAATGAATTATTGTACCGAGGAAGTTGGTTGTAAATTTTTTTATGGAAATGGCAAAGAAAGTGGGGATGACTGGAGAGTAGGCTAGGATGATAATGATGATAATGCTGATGATGATGTCGATGATGATGATGATGATGATGATGACGATGATGATGATGATGATGATGATGATGATGATGATGATGATGATGATGATGATGATGATGATGATGATGGTGGTGATGGTGGTGGTGGTGGTGGTGGTGGTGATGATGATGATGATGATGATGATGATGATGATGATGATGATGATGATGATGATGATGATGATGATGCTGATAATGCTGATGATGATGTCGATGATGATGATGTCGATGACGATGATAATGACGATGATCGATGATGATGCTGCTGCTGCTGCTGCTGCTGCTGATGATGATATTGAGTAGAATACTACATGATGTGTGTGCTGGTGTGTGTGTGCATGTTTGTGAGTCGTCAATTATGCGTTATAGAAATAAACATTAAAACTACATCATTCTTTTAATCTAATAAAAGTTGTTCACCCGCTAATGCTGTTTTGTGTACATGTAATAAGGTGACATAAATACAATGGTTTCAACCCTCAAGTCTACATTTTTTAAAACAAATATATAATTTTTGGTAAAGAAAAGTCAAAATATAAATTTTAATATATATTATGCTGATGTAAATACGTTTAAGGTGTCAAACTCGGATCATGCTTGTACATGTATTTATTCTGTGACTGACTACATCATGTGTGTGCTGGTGTGTGTGTGTGTGTGTGTGCATGTTTGTGAGTCGTCAGTTATGCGCTATAGAAATAAACCTAGAAATACATTATTATTTTAATTTAATAAAAGTTGTTCACCCGCTAATGCTGTTTTGTGTATGAGATAAGTGACAATGAATTATTGTACCGAGGAAGTTGGTTGTAAAAAAAATTGATGGAAATGGCAAAGAAAGTGGGGATGACTGTGGAGTAGTCTATGATGATGATGATGCTGCTGATGATGATGATGCTGATGATAATGCTGATGATGATGTCGATGATGTACATGTATTTATCCTTTGACTGAGTAGAATACTACATCATGTGTGTGCTGGTGTGTGTGTGTGCATCTTTGTGAGTCGTCAATTATGCGTTATAGAAATAAACCTAGAAATGCATTATTCTTTAAATTTAATAAAAGTTGTTCACCCGCTAATGGTGTTTTGTGTATGTAATAAGGTGAACTAACAAGCAAATCACTGATGCATCAAAATCCAATCCTACTGCGGTTTAAAATATATTTATATTTCTCTTTCCTTCTCTCAATCAAATATACATTTTTCTTGAGGGATTTGGGTGGATTTGGGTGGATTTGGGGGGGATTTCGGTGTTTAGAAGCACCGCTCAATCTTCATTGTAGACTCCATTCCCGTCACTGAGTTTGATCTTCGGACCATGACAATCTTAAGTCTAGTGTAGTGCCTGCAGACTTTCCAAAATATTCATTTGACATGATCACTGGTCGTTATTGTGTGGCTATAGTTGGATTTGGGACTAAAAAGGTGGTCGTAACAGTGAATTCCGTGGGGGTCGTCATTCTGAAAATTTTAGACATTGAAAAGATAGAAATAATTTCGGGACTGTCAAAATGTTGTCATAATTCTGAGGTGGTCATAATACCGAGGTGGTCGTAAGGTGGGGTTTCACTGTAAACACAATTCAGAGAAAGTAAATGGATTTCGTGTGATTTGTTTAGGGAATAGTAACACGTGCACTTGGTTTATCCAGCAACATAAAACGTGGAGGGGGAAGGACGTTTGTTGCCATTGTATGCCTGTTATATTTCTTTTCATCAATGGACCCCAGAAACTATATGACTTTAGACCCTGAGGCGATCAAACTCAGCAGTGAACTCTTATAGTTCATATTTTGAAACATGTTAGTTAACACTTTTTCAGAAATTTTGAGTTTTAACATTTTCTTATTTTTACACACGTTTGGTCATCTTCTCAAAGATAACAAAAGGATAGAATTGTTGAATGCTGCCCCTCATCAGCCAGGGGCCTGTTCAAGAGGCCTACCGGTACGTACCGGTTGATACCGTTCGTCTCTTGAACGACTTGGTATGGCTACCGGTATTGACCGGTACGTACCGCGCTGGAACGCTGTTGCGCCTGTATAACCAAAATGGTTGCCTTCGGGGAAAAGAAGAAAGTCGTCATCACAAATATGCGCTGTGGCACGCATTTCGACCTGTGATTATTACCCAGCTTATGCAAGACGTTACAAGAAGTTAGGCTGATATTGTACTTTTCTTTTTTAAAAGAATAACTGCTCTGAAATAATTATCAGGCAAGATGTGAACAAACATTCCACGACAGATGGCAAAACAATTTCAAGGGAAGCAACTCTTATTTCTTACATTAGCCCTTAGTTCGTTGTGTAACCTCCCTTGAAGCAAAGATTATAGGTTACACAAAGATAGCTCATGCCGAGCTTTTGCTCTATAAAGTTACAAGACGCTGCACCTAGCGGCGAGAGTAGGGGTGAATCAAGGAAAGTGTACTCACACCACTTAGTGACAAGACGGCAAAGAAAGCTGTCTGCTGATTGGAGGATTCTATTCAGGGAACCAATCAGTGGACTGCTTTCATGTAGATATGGCGTTTATGTCTACGCTTTGGACAATTCAATGGCGGCAGCTCTCTCCAGTTCGCGCAGAAAAAGCTATATTTTAGGATACTAGAAACCCATCCGAAGAAAATGTAAGCCATGAACAGCATTTTATCAAAGCTGCATGTTGAATGCATCAAAAGGTATTGAAAGGTGCTACTTTTTAACAATCGAAATGCAGGTCACATGGCAACGCTTGATTGTAACTATAAATCTTTGCGGAAGCGGCAACTGAATTCACTTAATCGAAAGATTTTCTGGCCGCAATTCACCTTCTTGACTGGTATGTATTGCTTTGAATTTTCTAAAGATATTCCACAGGGGTGTATACGTTGATAAACAAGCTTGCATTCTTAGATAATAATGAAAAATAGATCGTTCCCATTCAAACCATACCATGTAGATCTAGGTCGAGTTGGATTTCACAACGCCTGCTACAAAAAACAATGCCAAAACATCCCCATTATTGCAGCAAATCATTTTATTACACATTACACAGTAAATTTATTCACAAACATGATTGGAACGCATCAGAAACCGTCGATAAACAAGAAGTTTTACATGTCGCTAAGAGGTGTGATTAACTTTCCTTGATTCACCAATAGTTCTAGCCGCTTGGGGCGCAACGTGTCTCGATCCTCACAACAATGAGCTAATGAACTATCTTTGTGTAACCTATAATCTTTGCTTGAAGTGAGCATCGAACTATTCTTGCTTACACCAAGTTAGCACTGTTGTTTTGACATAAATTTCTATTCGAGCGATGCCGAGCATTCATGCACAGCTACAGCTTAACGTATTTCATCAGTTCCACAAGGAACGAGCAGTCTGCAGTTGCTAGTTTACTCATTTGGTTGAGAAGCGCAATCCGCGATGATGAGAAGGCATCGCGGAAGCCATCTTGGCTACCGTTCGGTCTTAACGAGTCGTTCAAGAGTGCACATTGGTTGCTCGGCTACTGGTCGGCTACCGGTAGGTCGTCTTGAACGCACGGCAGATCTGCTGACCGCTGCGCTTTCGGGATTACTCCACCAACACAGGTTGGATTGGCCGTGAGAGGTCAGAGATTACCAACAGGTACATCGGGACTATCCGCATTTGACTTGAGCACAATGGCATTGGTAATTGGTTAAAATTTGGATTTAAAGAATGGGTGAAACAATTCTTGTACACTATACCGTCTACACTAGTCGTTCAAAAAACATCGCTGATAGTGATAGTTGAACGATAAGACACGAGCATGCGGTGAGTAAAGAACGGGCGAGGACTATTCCTACTGTTTCGATCACGGCAGGTGTTTGATAACGAGTCACAAGAGCTCTACTGATATTCGCTATTAGTGAAGCGTCATCGCACCATGGGATGTGTTTCCAGATTGGGTATTTTCTCCTCATGCAGCCTCGTTTTGATAGCAATCATATTCAGTCAATTCAGTCAACACACGACTGCGAACGAATCTTGAGATTCAACAGACGAAAGAATATAATCCAGAACGATACGATTTAACTGATGTGTATGCATATAAAAGTAAGATCACCATAGACAGTACGATGGAGTGGAGGTGGGTAGTGGGGGGTGGGGCGTATTTGCTTCAGTATGCCATGCTGCCTAGCGAGAAATAGGAAATAACATCCAACTTTGTCACCCATGCGTCCACTGCGGTGTGACAGTTGAAGGTACACACTACAACAGAAATATATTTTCGTACAAGAAATGCACGTTTTCATGTGTGCAAGCAGTTATTTTAGTGACATTTTTTATCTCCAAATTGATCTTACAATTTAGGACCGGTTATATGTTCCCAGTTGTGACGATATGTCCTTTCCCTATTTTTCAGAATGGTACATATGTGGACTCACAGTGGCGGATTTACTCGTGTGTGCAATTTAGGGGATCCTTTCTCCCTGTTTTCCGAGTGAGTTGCCAGATGATGAACTGAAATACCACTGTTATGAGTTGCATGCTTATGCATGTGTTAATCAATGAACACTTAAGAATGTAGAAGCCAGCCAGACCTCTAATAACATGTAGTAATTAGAAAGCCAGCCATGCCTTGAAGGTAGTTTGCTGTGGTGAAACCATGTGATGAAACAGTGGACAGTTTCAAATTAAGGTGCCAAACCTCCAGTGGTAAAAATTAATTGTGCATACATGGATTTTATGACCATGGATTAATCAGCGACCTACGTTCAAATAAAGGCTCCAAGTTAGAATCCGCTTCCAGTACGAGTAACCTTGACATTAAGTCAACGTATAAGCGTTCATGGTGATTGGCCAACTTTTAAACTTATAGTGGGGAAAAACGTGCAGGCCAAGCATGCACCAAATCCCAATTATCCCATTGGTTTAGGATGGAGTGAATTTGTGCGAATTTGAATGGAGATCGTGGAGAGGGGATAAAAACACTGCTGTCTGCTCTTTCGAGGTTGGCACTCTACTCTCCGACTCCTGGCGTGGACTGAAATCATCTGTGTCAATATGGGAGGAAGGACGGGTGACATCTGCCCTCTACCTCTCGACAAACAGCCAGTCGAATAGATGGCCGTTCCGATTGCCAGACCCCCACAAGAATCTACTCTTCGCCTGATGAGAAAGAGGACGCGAGGGGAGATGATGCCACTCCAAACCTCCCTTCTATCAGGACCCACCCTTTGTGTCAGCCCCAAAACTTCATCCCTTGAAGAACAACCACCAGGATTAACGGCTTTGACCCCTTTAGCATTCTTCCAACCAGCGGACTGACATGAACTCTTCTCCCAGATAAGTTTTATTTTGCAGTATGAAGATTTTAATAATAATAATAATAATAATAATAATAATAATAATAATAATAATAATAATAATAATAATAATAATAATAATAACAATAATAATAATAATATTAATAATAATAACAACAACAAGAAGGGCAAAGCCCATACGACTCACATGCTTGACCTTGACCATTACATGACCTTGACCTTCAGGTGACCTTCAAGGTCAAGGTCAAACAACTAAACCTACCAATGACATCATACACTAAGAAATGCTTTACACTTTTTTCCTACCAAAATACATGTGACCTTGACCCAAGGTCAAGGTCATCCAGGTTTATGCAACACAAAGCTGTTAATTCAAGACATAGGAAGCACAATGGTGCTTATTGGCACTTTCTACCATGAGATATGGTCACTTTTAGTGGTTCACTACCCCATTTTGGTCACATTTCATAAGGGTCAAAGTGACCTTGACCTTGATGATATGTGACCAAATGTGTCTCATGATGAAAGTATAACATGTGCCCCACATAATTATTAAGTTTGAAACAGTTATCGTCCATAGTTCAGGGTCAAGGTCACTTGAAAATATGTATACAATCCAAATGTGAAGAGCTCCTGTGACCTTGACCTTGAAGCAAGGTCAACCAAACTGGTATCAAACGATAGGGATTACATTGCCCTATATACCATATATAGGTCAGGTATCGAATCTCAAAAACTTCAGAGAAATTTGAGAAAATGGGAAAAATGACTGTTTTTTAGACAACATTTATGGCCCCTGCGACCTTGACCTTGAAGCATGGTTAAGTCACTATGTATGTTTTTTGAGGCCTTGTCATCATACACCATCATGCCACATTTGGTATTGATAGACTTAATAGTCTCCGAGAAAAATCCAACGTTAAAGTTTTCGGACGCTCGGACGCCCGTACCGGAATTCCCGAACCAGACGCCCGGAAGGACGAAACGGGTGAGTACATAGACTCACTTTTGCTTCGCATGTGAGTCAATAATAATAATAATAATAATAATAATAATAATAATAATAATAATAATATTACAGATTACTTGTACGCACATACCTTCCCTAATAGGCAAGCTCATGGCGTTTACAATGAAAAGTCCACACTCATACAAAGCATTCCAACACTCGCACACTGTACAGTTGATATAAAAGAAGAGTTATCTCTCAGCATAGACTGGCTGGCTAAATCAAGATTGAATAAGTATTTCTCATGCATGTTGATTGAACAACCATTGAATAACTTTTTAGTTATTATTAAAGTCATTTGGTATTCGATGTCTGCCCTTATCTTCTCTGTTGTCCTGTTCATCCTTGACAGCAAGAAAGATGAGTGAATGTTACAAGATAGCAGTGTGTTCCCCTAGACACCTTCTCAATTAAAGATAACCATAGCTCTGTCTTGCAACACCAGCATTTCCCTGAAACATTTGTACCCGGCAACCAATGGGAACGCTCCTTGCCCTCAACTCTTCTCAAGTCAAAATTGTCTGCCTTTTCATTCAATTTGGTTCGCACGCAAAACGCTCATTTTTTATAATTACTGACACATTTAGGAAGAAACTATTAGAAATTTACAATATTGATTTATCACAGCTCTGCGGAGAATACGTTAATAGTTCTTTTAAATAGCTACCTTTTTTACATCGAGATGTGCGTCGACGTATGTTGCAAGTGGAAGGTCGGGCCACTGACAAATGTAATACTACATGGCTTATTATGTAGCTGAGTGGTTCGAGGAGTGAAGAATCAAGACAGTTTTGAGCACCTAGATGCGGCCTCTTCTGCAGCCATTTGTACACCCATTTTGCTCGTTCACGCCTTTTTCTCCTCTCCCATAACGTAAGATGATACCAGCGGCAACAGTAGCAGCAGCAATCATATCGTCGCTGAGTGACCCCGTTGTTGTGCAGAAGAAATCTCCAGTGATGACGCGATTAACCATATAATATGATGGTGGGTGAAGTCGATTGCTTTGTTTCATGAAAGCAAATTTCACCAAGGGCAAACACCTCAGGTGGAAAAACATCTGAACCAGGGAAAGAGAAACAACGTAAACTTGTCCTTTTCTGCGACTCCGACACGGATGTTATCTACTACTCCCAGTATTTGCCTACGATGCCAACAACTGCATGTTCAATTAATTACCTACTTTCGTCTATATTTTCATTCATTGTCACTCGTCTAAACTACACGTGATAGAACACTAAAAATGAATGGTACCCTCATACTCTTCGTTGACAGATAGTTTTAATTGTTAAAAAAAAGAATAAAGTAAAATTGGATTTTGAAATGTCGGGAGTATCGATTGTATGCATGTGGTATTTCTGTCATAGGTCCACACAAGCCTTGGAGGCCCTAGTTCACTCCAAGATGCGGACGTCAGTTAGAGATGTAGAGACGCCTGCATGAAAAGACTAGCAAGACCCACGATCTGCTGAGAGTGTAACAACAGAAGCATTCACAACCTCGCTTTTGTTCCCCACGAAGATTTATCGTTGCATGTGAGTGGCTGCAAAATGCAACCACAAATAAATATAAAACTTCAACTTTATTTTCTCTCAACGCCATTGTTTCCCACATGTTCACTTATTCTTTCGCACCACTTAATTCTTCTACCTCTTCACGAGATTACAGTGGACTAAATACACATAATATATTCATTCAAAATATGAACATCCAGTCAATTAGAAAAGTGACCCACCAACAGACATTTTCATATTCATAATGTGTAATGAGAACTGGAAGGCAAAAATTATGAGACAGCAATAATTTCATGATAAGAAAATGGTCAGGGTGTTAATGAAGCTTTCAGCTTTAATCGTACTGCAGTGTTATGGTTTTCTGAAAACAAATACTTAGTTTTATTATTAGTATAAGAAGGATGTCATTTTTGCACATGTGGCAAAAGCACTAGACATCACTCCAAGTCTGACATCAAATGAACACAACAAAATCATCTTTGAAAGATATTCATATTTGAATTCTTGTTTCAACTCTCGTCACTGCAATTATCCGATATTATATCGATCCTCAAAAGAGTCATCGCAACATTTTTATACAGACACAAGCGTCTTCTTTGATAATAGCAAGGTGTTGTACTGACAAGGCACCGTGAGTGCGGGCATTTCATCTAAATTATTTTTAACGTGGTATCATCTAATGCCAGATTTACTCAATGATAGGAAAATCACGCTCACTCGTCACTATCGCTCCTCGCCAGGTTGAGTAAACTCTGGTCAGGTAACGATAGGTATATTTGTTGTGTTCCTTGCTTTCCATGCGAAGAGGAACACAAAAGCAAGTTTTTTTTAAAAATAAATAAAGGGAGTAAGGGTGTTGTGTCAAGAATTTAAGCAGCGATGCTCTGCCAACCTTGTGCTTCCTTGGCTGACCGAGATCACATCCAAGACTCAGTTTATCAGGAACCGCTCTTGAGAGTGCCTTCTGTTTCACCGTCAGCCTGGACCCAAGGTCTCTCGTGGAACTTTTGTTACGGTACCTCCTCATGAGCTTTGCTTGGACCCACGTGCAGGAGAGAGAGAGAGAGAGAGAGAGAGAGAGAGAGAGAGAGAGACTGAGAGAGAGAAACTGAGAGAGAGAGAGAGAGAGAGAGAGAGAGAGAGAGTGCAGAAGACCCTCATTAAGTTGAATCGACATTCACGGGCGTGTCTATATTATTCCACACCGACTACTATAGGTTCAAACAACTGGAGGAGATGATTATAGCAGCAGAAGCTTCTTAACGTTGGTGGGTATCGGGCAGATCTAGGCGGTCAATATCGTTCTGGATCTGCCCCCATAGAGCTCTACACGCAGATGGCTGAGGACGGTCACTGGAGGGATCATCCCTCGATAACAATGCGGCCTCTTTCTCATTCTCTGTTTCAACTAGGTCGTTGTCTGAGTGAGGAAGGGCTAGAGGGGAGACAGTGTGTCGGTTGTCAGACACGAGAAAAACCGTTGGATCCGGGAGAGAGTTGAAGCTGGGATCTCCTTTCCAAATTAGTGGAGGTGAAGGGGTGTGAAGAGAAATTGACGGTTTCTCAGAATTCATACCAGATTTCCACCGTCTTCTTGCGGTGGCGTCTACTGCAAGCCTGGGCCCCATGGGGCCCTGTGCGGGCTTGCTGTCACATGCTTGCTGCTTGCAGAGGGGCACCTCTGGCTCCGTGGACGCCATTTCTCTGTAGCGTCGATGGCGTCGAATCGCTTTCCCCGTCACGAACGTAGGCGGCAATTTGTCGTCACGTTTAATCATTGTGGATGGAGACAATGTTCCATCTTCTGGGGCATTCTCCTGCAAAGAGGGTCTTTCATGGACCTCTGTTTCCGCTGTAGTATGGACCGTCTTCGATAACTTGCGGGGATGCTTAGCTCCTGCTGTAGCTGAAGCGGCCTCCGTGCCTGAACATGCGTCGTTCAAGGAGGACTGTTTTCCGCCATCTGCACCGTCAGCTGCAGTCGGGCTTTCTGGTACGACAAGAGAAATCATGGCTTCACACGATGCGTCTTTGAAAGAGGGGTGCTTTTGGCCTTCCAGTTCTTCACTCTCTGCCAGGGCAGTCTCAAGTCGGGAAGTTGATCGCGTAGACAGTGGAAGGGAGCGTTTCTGCCGAGAGAAGGTTGCGAGAACAACGTCATCGGTGTGGACGGTCGCCTCAGACGTTGGGCTGTTGAGTCCCAGGTTCAGGGCGGTGGTTCGTATGGCCTCCTCCAAAACGGCTGCCTGGTGCGTCAGTCGATTGAGGCGTCTCTTCTTGTATGATGTCACCGGAACTTTCTCTTCCATCTGTCTGCTTTTCGAAGATACACTACCGAGACACCTTAATTCGGAAGAAGACATATGGCCTATGGAGGGTTTAATAACTTGTCCATCCACAAGGACAGTCTCATGTAAAGACTCTTCTTCCAAATCATCTCCATCAATATGTTCGAACAAATCACCTTCATTGAGAGGAGTCATCATTGAAAACTGGTGGCTAGGTTGCTGTCTTCTTTGTTCTGCCACACAACTAGCATGATTGTTCGCAGTCCTTTCTCGAGTTTTCGTTCCAGAATTAATTCTATGATTACTTTGCGCTTCAGTTTGGGATCCAAATTCAGTTTCATCTTCTATTTCAGATATAGGCTCTACGTTATGGCGGTTGGTTTGTATAGGTTTTCTACTTTGCGTTGGTGTTGTTGCCTTGTCTTTCGATACGGTAGCTGTATCCTTAGACTGGGTATTGTCCGTGCTCAACATATTGAACGCAACCGAGGATCCTTTCTTGTTCCGGTACTTCGGATCTTCCGAGTAACTGGACTGCGCCGAATGCTTGTTTCCCCTGGCCGTCGTTTGACGTTGCAAAGATTCTGCTGAACCAGTCTTGCGATGGGACTGGATGTCTTCGGCCTTGCCCTCAGCCCTGACTTTGGGGCTGTCCCCAGCCGTGCGTAGGGGTTTGGCTTTAGAAGGCTCTTGTAATCGTACCGTCTTGGCCGGCTGTGGGTAAAAGCGCGTCATTCAACAGCTAGTCATTCTGTTAATCGGATAAATGTGTGTGTGAGCGTGCATGCGCGCGCGTGTTTGTGTGCGTGCATGTGCGTGGGTGCATGCGTGCGTGCGTGCGTGTGTATATGAAATTTGTGGTACATCGGTGGAAGGGCAGGGGTAAGGATTTTTGTGACCTTCGAATGGAATGCATGAAGAGAATTAATCTTTCATCGAAAGCTGTTTTGTATGAAACTGCAGTTAAACAGACACGCCCATTTAATGTGAAGTAATTTTGCTATGTCCTATAGAATCGCTGCGAATATTGTTCATTGAATTAATTCCACACATAGCCACAGGAAAGGCGAGAATATGGCAAAAATTCAGACAGCATAATAACTGGACACCGCGCCAAGCTATACAAACTACCCACCTCGGTGTCGGAATCTTTCGTGTCTCCGCCCGCACAGCAGCAACACAGCATATTGCAAAAGCCGTCCTTTTTCTTCTCTGGCTTAGGCGTAGGCTTAGGCTTAGGCTTCTTTGTATCAACCAGCTCCACCTTTTCCCCTGACCCCGCGGGTTGCCTTTGTATCGTAGGTTGCAGCGTGTAGGTTGCTGCTTCTTCGCTCGAAGACGAATCGTTGCATTCGCATAATGTGTCTGTTGCGCTCGTGGACGCATTTGTTTCATCAGAACTATGAAAAGAGCCGTAGGTTGTGATTGTTCCGTCAATTCCAGCTCTGTTTGCTAAAGAGATCGAAGGTTGCTTTTGATCTAACTCTTTATATGAGGTGCTTTTCAGTTGAGGCTCGATGTCCGCCTTAGAGGTAACCTGAGATTTCGAAGTGCTTGTCATCCTTAATGGCACCGCTTCAGCGGTTTTGGTGTCAGGGACCATGTCCGTGCTGGTAACAGCTCGCACGCCAGAAAAATGTTTTCTGTCATCTACATCTACACTGCTTTTGCTTGCCGCGCTCATGAGCTGTTCGGGGAATGGCGCGATGGGATAGAGGCTGTTTCCGTCAGCAGGTGGAGATTCAGGAGTATCTTTCAAGCGCTTCAATTTGCAAGCTGCACAACAAACACAACGTTTTGTTTGTGTCGAGGTGACTTCACGTTGAGCATTAGTATCACCACTGGAGCGTAACACTCTCTTTTGTGGTGCGGAAACGGCACTGTCACTAGATTTAGGAGCATTCTCAGCAGGGCTCCGTGCCTGTGTCGAACTCACTGCGGAGCTGGGATGCTTAGTGCGGGCGAAGCTACTGGCTTCCATACTCTCGGTATCCGTAGATGGTATACCTGAAGGTTTTCCCTCTACTTCACACTTGGTAGCCCACGCGTCTTGTCGGGACACCGCTGTGGCCGGGATTCGCTGAGTGACATCTGTTTCGGAGGAAGTTGTATTATTTTCCAAGAGTAGGCTTGAAATTCTTTCAGCTTCCTCAAAAGAAACACCTTGTATCATTGGTGCGGCCTCTGAAACGATCGCTTCATCCGAACACGTACAGGCGAGATCGGTTTGGTAAGGCGCTTCTTCTAGCTGCCGTTGCCCCTCATCTGCACCAACAATGATGGGTAAGACTGTAGGATGAGGCACACCAGATGTCTCACTTGGTAACGATTTCACGGAATGACGGTCAGGGGTCACTGGTTCTGCAACTATTAGGCTGTCGATGTTTTCGTTGGAGATAATGGTTTCCGAGGGCCCCCAAGAAGAGGAAGACACGGGCCTCTTACGTATGGCCCCCGGGGCATCATTGCGCCCCTTCAAATTCACCAACCGTTGACTGCTCGGGTCCTCCCTGTCCATTTGCTGGAGCTGAGTGTCGGTTTTTCCCTTGGCCACACCTCTCCCTCTCATCTGATCGGCAGCTGACGCTTGCCCAGATGCCAAAAACGGTCTGCTCATTTGGGTGCCGGCGTCTATCGAGGTTCTGCGAGGTGTCTTCTCGATCGGGTAGCCGGAATACAAGTCCTCTGCTGCTCGAGAGCGAATTGGAACTGCCTTTATGTCGTGGCAGCAACAGGGGCACATGTCACCCTTTGTGCCAGTGCTTTCGTCTCTCTTGCTCTTGAGTAGCTCTCCGCACTTCCTGCAGAACTTTTTCCTTACCCTGGGTTTTGGGTGAGTCGGTTCGATAGGGTAGGCTTGTAAATTGTAATGGCAGGGACATTCCTTCTTGGTTTCGTGTGATCGACAGTGGTGTTCCTTGCAGGTGTAGGGGGATTCGTGATGCGGCTGGTAGACGAGCTGATGGATTTTGACGTCAAAGGGACAATGAGAAAGAAGAGAGTGAATAGCAGGTTAGGAAATGAGAACAACTAAAAGAGAGATTCTGGGACGCATGTGCACGCACGTGCAAACATACACACACACACACACACACACACACACACACACACACACACACACACACACACACATACACACGCACCGTATCTGTCCTAAGATCGGAAAACTTTGTCATGGCGATGAACTATCCTTCTACAGACTCGGACAAGTACTTGAGAGAATTGAAACGGTCGATTTTGGTGTATTTGTCTATCTCCAAAACATGTTTAACAAGAAGGGCAAAGCCCATACGACTCACATGCTTGACCTTGACCTTTATATGACCTTGACCTTTAGGTGACCTTCAAGGTCAAATAGCTAAACCTACCAATGACATCACACACTAAGAAATGTTTTACACATTTTCCCTACCAAAATACATGTGACCTTGACCCAAGGTCAAGGTCATCGAAGGTCATGCAACACAAAGCTGTTAATTCAAGACATAGGAAGCACAATGTTGCTTATTGGCACTTTCTACCATGAGATATGGTCACTTTTAGTGGTTCACTACCCCATTTTGGTCACATTTCATAAGGGTCAAAGTGACCTTGACCTTGATGATATGTGACCAAATATGTCTCATGATAAAAGTATAACATGTACCCCACATAATTATTAAATTTGAAACAGTTATCTTCCATAGTTCAGGGTCAAGGTCACTTCAAAATATGTATACGATCCAACTTTGAAGAGCTCCTGTGACCTTGAACTTAAAGCAAGGTCAACCAAACTGGTATCAAAAGATAGGGCTTACTGTGCCCTATACACCATATATAGGTCAGGTATCCAATCTCTAAAACGTCAGAGAAAATTGAGAAAATGTGAAAAATGACAACATTTTTAGACAACATTTATGGCCTCTGCGACCTTGACCTTGAAGCAAGGACAAGTCACTATGTATGTTTTTTGAGGTCTTGTCATCATAAACCATCATGCCACATTTGGTATTGATAGACTTGATAGTCTCCGAGAAAAATCCAACGTTAAAGTTTTCGGACGCCCGGACGCCCGGACGGACGAAACGGGTGAGTACATAGTCTCACTTTTGCTTCGCATGTGAGTCAAACAGTTGTCAGACTGCAGTAACATTAACGAGGGTGGATGTCACCGATATAGTATGGCTATACTATCCATCGGAAAGAAGTTTATCATTCATTGCATATGCAAGGCCTAAAGTTCAACGTAAGATTGTTCGCTTGCATTGAAGGCCAGTTTTGATTTTTGACGTTAGAAAGGACAACGAACGAAACTTATGTTTGAAGTTCTAATTCTACATAAAACTGCTAGAATCCACGTTGATGACATGATGAAGAAGAAAAAATTCCACACATATTTCGTCTTCACCCACAGTCTAAACGTTCTCTGCATTTTGTTGATTAGAGGTCGATCGATCAATTTTTTTATTAGTGTGTTCATTTGATTACTAGTGGGTTAGCAGATTATTTTTTTTCCTTCTGAAAACTGTGATCTTAAAAGCTACTGATGGCAAAACAGGAGTACAACGCGTCTGCAGTTACTATATAATGTTCAAAACTGGTTAGGTCGCTGGTAGGAAATCGAATGAAATGTTGGTCGAATATGACCAGCAAGTGTAAGTAAATCAGTGTTGCCAAGCAGTAAAACAATGAACATATAATGATTGTACTTTGCATTTATTGCAATTTGGGACCCAATGCTACAGCTGTTCGTGTGGTCACATGCAGCTGGACAGTACGAGACGAGATGACAGATGGACGTCGAGCCTGAGAGGTTCTTGTGTGCGGTTCTTTGCGGTTGCGAACAAACTCTGATATGCGACACGCAGAATGACGGTAGCCATGCTGAACCACCGTGTGGGACACGCGCTGCTTCCATCACCAACCTCTGGTTTGCTGCGGTCTCGAGTGAGGCGATGGTCCTCGCAGGGATGCGTCCTGTGAGGGAGGATGTACAGAGGATTGCCGGCGGAGGTGTGAAACTCGCGAGCCCAAGGGTACGCGGGGGTGGTGGCTTGGCACGGATGTGTAATCGCTGCCTGGGGCAGTTCGCAGGCAGGCACTGGCCTGCTGGTGGTACCTCGCTCGCAACATCGGTTGTGCAACGCAGGCAGGGGGCAGGCAGCTCCTGTTACCAACAAAAGCAAGCAGAAGGATCAGAAGGACGCTAGGATAGGCAGCGCTGGTTGTCATTGAGTTGCTACCACGATTTTCCCTCAGTACGACAAAACAAAACAAAAGACACAGGCCTGTGCATGTGGCTCTTCACTCCGGGGGCTATGCGAGGCGAGTATTGAATGAAAAGATATAATGGTATTCCCCGAAAAAGCTTGCACTGCATGGGAGGCCAGACGGCAGACCCTTTGGAGACACTCTTGCTGCAGTTTGTGCTTCTGCTGCAGTTGGTGCTTTTACTGCCGCCGTGTAGCGTGGAAAATAGTTACCGGAAGTCATCGCAGAGTTATCTGCTCGTCTCTCACTTTATGCGATTTACCGCTCCTGCACCTGTTCTTCGCATGGAATATATCCCGACAAACGACGCATTAGTTGCTTTACGAGTTTTTGTGTTTTTGGTGCATTTGTGTCGTTTAACACATAATGTAGCGTTCAAAAAAGTTTTTTCCATGGAAAAGCCGTCTCCCCTGCCGGAAATAATATGGGAATCACCTCCCTGTAGTCTATTTGTAGTCTGGTTTTATAAAACGCGACCGTTGACTGACTTGGCACGCCCGGGGAGTTATGCTAAGATCCGGCCGCGTTAATATATCAGCGTTTTGTGACAAACGTCTTGCTCGGCGGTACTGTACTCCATGCACCTTAACGGTCCGCGTGATTCGGGTGTAATCTTAAGCTAAACGACGTTCCGAATGTTTCCGACTTCGACCATTTCAGCAGCGCCAATAAACGTTTAGCTTAAGATTACACCCGAATCACGCGCACCGTTAAGGTGCATGGAGTACAGTACCGCCGAGCAAGACGTTTGTCACAAAACGCAGATATATTAACGCGGCCGGATCTTAGCATAACTCCCCGGGTGTGCCAAGTCAGTCAGGCGGAGTGGCGGGTGCCGTCTCTTTTTAGAGTTGAATTTTTAGCACGTCCCGAGCAGATAACTCTGCGATGACTTCCGGTAACTGTTTTCCACGGGTCACTATTTTCCACGCTACACGCCGCCGTTGCTGCTAACGTCAACGTTGAACGTTACCTTTTATAGTGATGACGCAGTTACGGCCTGTTTCGATTGGGCAACACTTACACTTTCTTCGCCAAAGTAGCAATCTTATCTAACCAATCAGGACGTAGTAGCAATCTTATCTAACCAATCAGGACGTAGTAGCAATCTTATCTAACCAATCAGGACGTAGTAGCAATCTTATCTAACCAATCAGGACGTAGTAGCAATCTTATCTAACCAATCAGGACGTAGTAGCAATCTTATCTAACCAATCAAGACGTAGTAGCAATCTTATCTAACCAATCGGGACGTAGGGCCTAGCTGCCGTCTAGTTGTGCGTCCTGATTGGTTAGATAAGACTGCTACTTCGACGAAGTAGGCGTAAGCGTTCCTCAGTTAAAACAGCCTTCAAAGTCATTGTCGTTTTGATGGTTGCTGCTGTTGATAGCAATATGGCGGTAATGACAGTGGTGGAATAATGTGATGGACGTAATGGTGGTTGGGATTGATGCCGTCGTGGTGCGTCGTGGCGATGTGGCGGTTGGTGGTGACGTAGCAGTTGCTTGGATTCATCAAGTTCCATACGTTGGATGCAGGTACTTACTGCGGTAGGTGAAGTGTTATATTAAAACAAGAAGGGCAAAGCCCATACAACTCACATGCTTGACCTTGACCTTTATATGACCTTGACCTTCAGGTGACCTTCAAGGTCAAGGTCAAACAACTAAACCTACCAATGATATCATACACAAAGAAATGCTTTACACATTTTTCCTACCAAAATACATGTGACCTTGACCCAAGGTCAAGGTCATCCAAGGTCATGCAACACAAAGCTGTTAATTCAAGACATAGGAAGCACAATGGTGCTTATTGGCACTTTCTACCATGAGATATAGTCACTTTTAGTGGTTCACTACCCCATTTTGGTCACATTTCATAAGGGTCAAAGTGACCTTGACCTTGATGATATGTGACCAAATGTGTCTCATGATGAAAGTATAACATGTGCCCCACATAATTATTAAGTTTGAAACAGTTATCTTCCATAGTTCAGGGTCAAGGTCACTTCAAAATATGTATACAATCCAACTTTGAAGAGCTCCTGTGACCTTGACCTTGAAGCAAGGTCAACCAAACTGGTATCAAAAGATAGGGCTTGCTTTGACCTATATACCACTTGTAGCTAAGGTCGCCATTCTCAATAACGTGGGAGAAAATTGGGAAAAAGTGAAAAATGACTGTTTTTGAGACCACATTTATGGCTCCTGTGACCTTGACCTTGAAGCAAGATCAAGTCACTATGTATGTTTTTTGAGGCCTTGTCATCATACACCATCATGCCACATTTGGTGTTGATAGACTTAATAGTCTCCGAGAAAAATCCAACGTTTAAGTTTTTTACGGACGGACGGACGCCCGGACGGACGCCCGGACGCCCGGACGGACGGACGACACGGCTCAGTACATAGACTCACTTTTGCTTCGCATGTGAGTCAACAAGAAGGGCAAAGCCCATACGATTCACATGTTTGACCTTGACCTTTATATGACCTTGACCTTCAGGTGACCTTCAAGGTCAAGGTCAAACAACTAAACCTACCAATGACATCATACACTAAGAAATGCTTTACACATTTTTCCTACCAAAATACATGTGACCTTGACCCAAGGTCAAGGTCATCCAAGGTCATGCAACACAAAGCTGTTAATTCAATACATAGGAAGCACAATGGTGCTTATTGGCACTTTCTACCATGAGATATGGTCACTTTTAGTGGTTCACTACCCCATTTTGGTCACATTTCATAAGGGTCAAAGTGACCTTGACCTTGATGATATGTGACCAAATGTGTCTTATGATGAAAGTATTACATGTGCCTCACATAATCGTTAAGTTTGAAACAGTTATCTTGCACAGTTCAGGTTCAAGGTCACTTCAAAATATGTATACAATCCTACTTTGAAGAGCTCCTGTGACCTTGACCTTGAATCATGGTATGTCAAACTGGTGTCAAAAGATAGGGATTACTTTGCCCTATGTACCATGTATAGGTGAGGTATTCAATCTCAAAAACTTCAGAGAAAATTGAGAAAATGTGAAAAATGACTGTTTTTTAGACAACATTTATTGCCCCTGCGACCTTGACCTTGAAGCAAGGACAAGTCACTATGTATGTTTTTTGAGGCCATGTCATCATACACCATCATGCCACATTTGGTATTGATAGACTTAATAGTCTCTAAGAAAAATCCAACGTTAAAGTTTTCGGACGCCCGGACGCCCGGACGCCCGCACGCCCGCACGCCCGCACGCCCGAACGGACGAAACGGGTGAGTACATAGACTCACTTTTGCTTCGCATGTGAGTCAAAAACTTATCAAGGAACGACTAAAACGGAATCAATTCATTTTTTAGAAAATGAGAATCTACCGAGTCAGCACCTAAAGAAATCGGCATCATTGCGCTTTGTTCGCGTCTGATAAGACTACTGCATATATTAAACACACACACACACGCACACACACACACAAACACACGCACACACACACACAAACACACGCACACACACACACACACACACACACACACACACACAAACTGCAAGTTCTGCTAGATGTGAGGTAAGTCTGTAGTTATCATCCTTGCTAGCAGAGGGCAATAGTAAAACTTGCGCAACCACTGTTGGACTGGAACGGCTGTTGGTGGTTACATTGATTCATAGCAAAACTGAACAGGATAAAACTAAAATGTTTGAGCGAACAAACCGCAAAGAAAAGATGTATCTAGTAAGCTCCACTCTGTCTCTGGAAATGATTATAAAGTTTAATATTAAATGGAAAAGTTCCAGTCGAGTTGCTCGTTCACAGCGACTCACACTGAACGTAAGGTAGGCTACGTTTGCAGTGCAAACTTTGCTATACAGAACCTTTCAGCCAAGTGTTTGCAATACGCTGCAGATAACGGCAATAACCTCTCGTTGGCTATCGTGTGGAACTTTGTGGCCAAAGGCGTAAATGTAAATTAGTACTCACTTGCTTACTCTGCAAAGCGAAACGCCTTTATTGAGAGCCCTCTTTGGGTTAACGGTAAGCATAGACCCACCGCGTCTCCCCACGTGATTCGTCAAAAGATAACAATGAGGGAAATAACTATTTGACTTGGTCTTACTCTGATCAGCTACAGCAACTTTACAGTCGTTGACTGTAGTTCAATGACCTACATAGGCTGATAAACCGTAACAACCCATTCATCCATCCATTCATCAATTCTTTCTTTATTTGCAATTGTGATCCAATGGAACCACAGTGCAAGATCAAGGCACCCTAAGTGTGAACAACACATAGAACCTGTGGGACAACTGCCATAGTGCATACCTTGGTCTTTGGGGACGCAATGTCCGTGGGTGCCCTTGTGGGTGTGGGGTAAGTGGCAGTGATGGAAGTCAGTTCCTTCGTTCCTCCGTGGACACGCGCAGCAATGCCTCTTCTTTTCCCTTTTCCCCCGGCACCGATCCTTGGACGAATCGTCAGAGGTTGGCATGGACGTGTCTGATTCATCGGCGGCTGTGCTGCCATTGGCACTGTAGCGCCTGTAACTGTTGAACCCCCTGTGTCCTTCGCTTCTCTTTCCCTTGTCGCCCGAGTTGTTGTTCGCGTCTCTCGAGCGACTGCCGATTCTAGCGCTGTTCCATCTGCTCCTCCTGCCATTCAGGTAGAGTTGGCAACCCGTTATCCTGTTGCAGAAAATGTTATCGGTGCCCGCACTGTTGACGCTGTTGTTGTTATTGTTACCCGTGATGTCGCAGAAGCTTTGTCCTTCGAGGTCTTCATAATCATCGCCTTCGTTTACTCGACCTTCGCGCATGTCTCCGATATGAAAGCTTTTTCTGACGCCTCTGCAGCGATGTTGTTTTCCGTCCGTCTCAAAAAAGTTTTGCATTTCAACTTGAAATTGCTTTTCATCATCCCATCCGATTGGGTTGAAGTGGGCAGGTCCAGCGCTGTTGTCAGGGCCGTCTACGGTGTCAGGTGTCGGGAGACATACTCTGCAATAGTTTTGCGCTTCAGATGTAAAACTGCTGCCATTTACCGAATGTTGGCTGTGCCCTTTGCCCTTGTGAGATCTTCTCACGCGTTCGCATTTGTCATCGTCATCATAACTGCCACTGTTGTTGTTGCTATTGTTGGCGTTGTTCCTGGCATTGCGTTTTCTGAGAAAGGCAGGACTCACGCAGTTGGCGAAACGCAGGTCAACGCTGGCGTCGTCCACAGGAGTGATGGAGGTCAGGGACTCAAAGGCGTTACAGCTGATGCCACAGCTGCTGCCCGTCTGGGAACGACGCAAAGAGGGCGGGGGGACGGGGGAGGGGCAGTGCCCAAACGGTTGAACGAGCACGGTTCGACTCCTGTTCAACTCTGTGAGGTTCGGTTGACTCTGGTGATCTGCCTCCTTTTTCGGCCCCAAAACGGTTTTGGAAAGGCTACCCGGGTGCAGTCGAGGCTGCAATTCCTCGAGCTCTGCCCAGTGGGCACGAAGGTAGTCACCCGCTGTCCTCGGTCGACCGGCAGGAAGGGCTTCACCTCTTATTGGGTTGGGCTTGGCTTCCTCTTCCCTCGGGTACCAGACCCGCATGGTTCTTGGGTAAGCCTCTCCATACCGATTTACTCTGCAGGGTTCGTTGACCAGAGGCGAGTAAGTCCTGTCTTTATACATTCGGTCATCCGGATGTTTTGTCTCATAGACAGGAGAGGGCGGATTGGACTCACAAAAGTGAGAAATACCACAACGATGCCATTTCATTTCACCGACATTGTTCTTATGTGATCGGGCTTCCAGACACGTTCTGAAGTCGTAGCCGCTTGAGTTAACTTCGTGCAACTGGGGGTTTTTGGCGGTCGTCACAACGGCGTTCATTTTCGGACGGAATGGGCGCATTTTGCTGCTCTGTATGGGAATGCATCCGACGGCGATGTCCGGAATGCTGTTCACAGTGACGCACGTTTGGTGACCGAGATCATGGATGGGCCCATTGATAGACGCCGTGCACACTTTCGTCGGGGTCCATCCAAACGGTGCAGGCTGCTGTTGTTGATTTCCTGGCTTGTCGTAGAAAATGCGCATACCCAGGGACCTCTCCAAGTTTTGCATGGCCGCCTGGTGGATCAAGTCGATGATGAAATTCACGGCCTTTTCTCTCTGTTGGCTTGCCAGGCTGGGATTCTTTGAAGAAGTTGGCAGGCCCCACTCGAAAGGGCCACGTTTCGGAGGATACTGGCGCCGACGGCGCCCGCTTCTCATCCAGATGGCGTAGCGGCTACCTGGTCGCCCTAGAGGTGACTCGATCCTGCTGTTTTGTGGGTTCTTTGCGGGCGCCGGAGTGTGTTCCACAAACCGAGAACCAGCCTTACAGTGTAATGGCGGCAGGCTAAATTTTGATGATGACGAATCCGACTCGTGGGTCCTTAAACTCTTGATTGATCCCAAGGGTTTCTTCCCAGATGGTTGTTGCTTGATCTCCTGAGCCTTTGCAGCAGAGGAACTTGGAGCATTTCTGAACGTTTTCACCAGTCGCCAGCTCACAGGCGGCGGTGCAAGGTTGGAGTTTCGGCGTTTTGAAGGTTGAATGAACACTGGTTGTGTAAGTGGACGACACATTGACTTCACAGGGTTTGGTCCCGTCTGGTTTTGACCCATTTTTATTTTCGATGATGGTCGAATATCTTTGGACAAAGGATGAAGCACTCCTGGTCGACTGTCCTTGAATTTTGACTGTACAACCCCCGTTACACTTCTACCAGTATGGGATCTTTCTGCCAAAAGTTTATCGAATACCGACTTTGTCGATGGAAAACCTTGATTGTTCAGTTGATTAGCAGTTTGCCGCGATCTCTTTTTCGCCAGGATTTCAACGGATGACATGGAGGACAACGTAGTGGACTTCCTTCCAACCAAAAGGCTCGAGGAGGTTGGAATTGAGTGAGAGATTTTTGTCAGGTGTGTTGTACGGACATCGTTACATGGCGTCACTAAAATCTCCGGGCGCCGTTCTATTTCACGTGACGTCATCGAAAGAGCTGACGTCCTAATATTTCCACAGCCCAAACAAACTAGGTCTTTGTGGCTCCATGTGGCGTCGTCAGCTTCATGATGGCCAAGTCGCAAGGAGTAGAAAGGGGCCTCAACGTGGCATGCTTTCTGTGCTTCCGAAGAAACTATGTGCGACCAACTTTTCTCAGACTCTTCATTTTCACTATTCGATGCTGAGCTAAGGAAATGAGACGCTAGCTCTGTATTCGTCAGTGTCTCATCGCTGCTGTCACTGGCATATGCCGACTCGATGCAAGAGTACCCAAGCTGGTCCCTGTGTTTATCGAAGGTGCAATCTGCATTACTGGCAACACATTTCTCCGAGTCTTCGAGCGGAGCACAGTGTAAAATATCAACGATATTTTTTGCCTCCTCTGAGGCTTTGCTGAGGACCTCGTTTGAAGTTCCAATAGAATCCAATCGGGCGTAGGAGGAGTTGTGTTCTGGAAGATCATTCGTCACCGAGCTTGTTGAAAGTTCCTCCGCTCCATTAGGCGTCTCTCCCTTCAAGGGTTCTTGCGGAGCAGCCGACATGTTTGCACAATTACTTTTCGTTTCCTCTCTGGACACTTTTTCACGATACCCTTCGCGGTCAGGGCTACCTACAGCTGTATTCACAGTTGGTCCCGTGATTTCATCATAAGTAAAACGACAGCTCTCTTCCAGTTTTTCTGGATGGTTTGCACTCTCGTTGCCGGTACTGTCTGCTTTGTGCTCAATCAAGCAGCTCTCGTTTGACGGCGTTTCTGCAAAGAAGCTACCGATGGCGTCGAGACGTGCCTTGCCTTCGACGGGTGTGGAGGCGGAATCGTCCTCTGTCCGGGGCGTGTTGTCGTCGTCCGATACTTTAGCGTTGTGACTCTTGCCGAGCGTGAGAGACTTTCTGGGCCTAACTAGCATGTGCGTTTCCACCAGCACCTCTCCCTCAGACTCGTTTCCGCTGGTCAACTCGCTGCCATCCTTCTTCCACGACTTGTGTGCCTTCCACGACTTGGATGACTTGGCACAGGTGAGACGGGTCGAATGCTCCTGGCCGAGGCCACCGGGAAAAGCCGAGCAGCTGCAAGGATCGTGCAAGGATTTGCAGGGTATGCACTGGCCAATGTCTTCAATTATTCCCACGCCGCAGTTGCACTGGACTAGTTGCCAGCGGTCGTTGCTGCAGCACTCCCCAGCGTGACAAGTGAATTCGTGCGGTTGGCACAAAGTGTAGGACTTTCCGCGACAAATCACGCCGCCCGATCCGCAGTGGTTGTGCATATTATAACAGTGGTTCCAGCCTGCAGGGTGACAGGGGTGAACCGCTGGGCTGTGGCACGGCGGGCTGTAGCGGCGATAATTGGCACAGCAATGACTGCAGCTTTGAACAGGGTTGCACGGATTGCACTCCACCACCTCGATGCTCCGACGACAAACCGGGGTGCACGGGTGACAGGACTGAACCTTGGCAACGCAAGCAGCGCAGTTGCAGATTTTAATGACGTCGCAATGAGGGGAGTGTTCTTGGCCATCGGAGCAGACATCGATGTTCTTGGGAATATCGAACTGTACACGGGGCTGCTGAGCGCAGGGTTCCTCACACTTGGTGATGGAGCAGATGGATGAAGCCTGGCACTGAGCTTCTCTGTAGCAGCAGCAGCAGAGCTTACTGTTTGGCACCACCGCGTGCCTCACGCAGGCATGCGTGTCACCTGAGCAAACGTAGTTCCCACACCAGTGATCCCCGTAGACCACATGGGTTGGCGTCGTCAACACCACCCCGTGGCCCCGGCACTCGGAGCAGGAAGTGCTGGCGTTGCAGGCCTTGTGGCACGATCGCATGTGACAAAGCGGTGGGGGCCTTGTGCCGCTTGCACATACGTCATTACGGGACGTGGATGATTGCACTCCGCGGTGGCAGCAGCGGTTTTTGCAGTGCATCAGCACGGGGTCCCGACAGTCAGTCTGGCAACAGCAGTCGTGTGTTCGGCAAAATGGGATCACAAACGTTGGCTGATCCGTATGAAGGAAACATGCTGAGCAAGCTTTGTGAATCGTGCTAGGTCGGCACGTCTGGTTAGTGCAAATTTTCAGGGGCTGCTGGCAGGCGCCGTCGAGTTGACCAAATCTGACACAGCAATTGCTCTTCGTAATGTGAACGGAGCACTCATGGTTCCTTGTTGGGCAAGAGCATTTATTTTGTGCTATGTGGACAGTGCACCCTGGGATAGAATGTCCCGACACCGCGCTGTGAACATGGTGGCTTCCCTTGCAACAGCACACGTGGCAGGGAATCCGCTGGATACTCGAAGGAACTCCAACGCACTTGTTGAGCGAGCTACTCCGGCAACACACCTCCGAAGTCGTCCTTGATGGAGATCCCAAGCTCACCCTTTGAGACACGCTTCGGCTGGAGGTCTTGCGACTGGGACTTTTACTACTCGACTTCCTTTCCGGCGAGACAGCTCTGGGCGGGGTGGGAGTCCTCCCTCCACTTGTGGAACTCTTCGAACGGACGCTCGTGATGCTGATGTTTTGCTTCAACGTCTCCACTGGAGGGGCCTCGCTCAGCAGCACCTTGCAACAATGGCAAAGGAAGGGCTCCTCTTTGGTGGAGCAGGAGGTGCAACACATGGGGAAAGTGCAGGTCCCGCAGTGCGTGCAGGACACAATGGGGACGCAGGAGTGGCAGCACATGCATCTCGGGGCCAAGCACGAGCTGCTGCACTGCACCGCCCTGTGCACGGAGGCACACAGGCAGGTGCACTTCTCCAGGCATTTGCACTTCGAGACCATCCTGATCATCCGCGTCGCCTGGCCGTCCCGCAGCAGCTCGTCCTGGGACTTTTCCAGTGACGAGGGCCCCACGTCAGCCATGATGAAGGAACCTCCTGGCAAGACCCTGGCAGAGGGCGGAGAGGGCGTCCTTCTGTGAGGCGATATTCTGGATCTGTTGACTTTGAGCGTCTTGGACACCGTCGACCTGCTCGTCCTCATTGTGGCACCCTTGCCACCTATCACACCGGGCTTGCGGGTCTGCGTCCTGCTTCTGGTTTTGCTTCTGCCGCGGTTTGGTGGACTTCTGCTTGATGTGCGGAACGACGTCGTTCTCTGGTAGCTGACGCCGCGATCCGCCCCTGAGCTAATCCTAGAACTCTCCATGCTTAGCATGGTCCCAGTGGCGATTTCCAATGAACGAACATTTAGAGTACTCGTGGCTCGGTCTCTAAAAATGGTCCCTGGGGCGAGACGGATGGGGTTGATGGGTGAGATGGAGCGGGTCCGGTTCTCCACGTAAAGCTTGGTGGCGGACCACTGACGGGCGTTTGGGTCGGCACTGTTGGTGCGAGTCCTTGGACAGAAGCAGTCGACAGGGAGCGTTAGCGGCGGGAAGCCAGGTTTGGGCGTGGACGGGTAAAATGGCTGCCTGTAGCACGTGTTCACACGTTGTCTTGAGGAAGACAGAATTCCGGGAGGGGACAGTGCGCGGAGCCTCTTTTTTATCTTGGCTTTTTTCTCCACTTCCACCGACGGTACTTCTGATCTGTCGTAGCAGATGGAACAAGTTTCGTAGGAGCATGGAAAAGGACTCTGGCACGTGCACTGGGGCAGGGGAGGACACGAGCATATAGGAGGAGGGTCGCACGAGCGCCGTATGGGAGGGGTCGAGCACGACTCGCAGCAGCACGTCTCGGTCATGACGGAGCAGGGTGCGCAGTTGCAATAGCACACCTCGTTAGGCGGCGTGGTCTCGGTCTGGGTGTAGGAGCTGTTGCATCCCGGCGCAGTCCTGCAGGGCAAGCAGTGCGAGGTGCCCGAGGAGTCGCTGGAGGAGTCGTGGCGGGGGCAGCAGAGGCAGCACGTTCTCCGTTTGGCGGGACTGGCAGCCAAGCGCACCTCTTTGCGGCTGGAACTGCCGCTGGAGGCCGTGGGGACCTTGCTTCTTCCCTCCATCTCGGCCTGCAGCCTGCAGAAAGACAAGATGGTCAATTCATTATGTAGAGACGAAACCAAGGAGGACGAAATGAAGAAAAGAAATTTCGAGAATCTTAGGCGGTTATCAAGTGCTTGGACTTCCGGTTAACGTTCGGGTAGTCAAAAAAGTGATCAATGATGACACAATAATAGTGAAGAGGTTTTAGGATGATGTCTTTGACATTTCAATCTCACTCTGTTACCATGTCAACACCTCAAAACCCTCCTCCACACACCTCCTTCCATTCTTTCTGACTCTCTTGATCACTAATGCCCCATTCCTCCATTACCATTCCAAGCCTCCCCTCCACACACAATCCCCATCTCCCTCAGGCATCAGGCTTTCAAGCCCTCGAACTGCACACACACGATCAGCCTGCGGATCAATGCTTCGTCGTTACCAACAGTATTATTTCTTGTTCAGTCCTCACATATACCTATTCTACGTTTAGGAACGAAGTTAGCAATAATTATGATAGAGCTTCTTGCGTTCAGCTCTGGGATTAAGAGAGTATAGATGAATGTCCCATGTGGCCGTAAAGCGGTGACGAGACACAAAACTTGTTTCCACTAGGAAGGTACAAGGTGGATACTTCTGCAGCTAAGTTAGTGTATGAGTAGATTCGCAAAAGAACTTTGCACGGAGGTCAAAGCCATTTATGGCGGCCGGCGCATACTAGATCGTCCTGTGAACGCCTCTTGACCCCTTTGGAGTTTGGAATTCAGCAGGCGTAAACTGAGTCATAGTTGTGGCTTTCAATACTCAGAACTGAGGCTCGGCTGTGGCCATTCGCGAACGCAGCTGTTTTTTTAGCTTCACTTTTGCATGCCTAGAGACCAATTAGTGTCGACCCGCATAAATAATGTAGCATGAAAAGCATGAATGCACGTGCGAGAGCACCAGAGGATGCAAGCCTGGAAAATCAGAAACGCTTCAGCGTGATTTCCATTTTGAAACACCCATCGACTCAAAACTGTGACCGATTCTCACAAGCGATTCGGTCTGGTACTTCTATCAAATCAGCAGAGAGTAGGATTTGCACCGACTGGGGTCATTTTAGCAAACTTTTTAAATATGCCAGATTTTTTTTAAATTAGGGGTGGTGTAATGAGAAACCTGCTCCTGACTGTGTGGCATCTCATCTCATCATCATCCCGAGTCTGCCTTACTTGCAAACGAATCCATGTGGTGTGTGGTGTCCCTGTAAACGGGTGTTTCTCGTTTAAGAATACAATACATTTGCGTTCTCTGTGAGTTGTTTTGCTAAGTAACCTGCTAATTAAAAAAGTCACTTTCATCCAAAATGCCCGTGTTTAGTACACACTTAGTCGAACAGGCATTAGTTTTCAACAATCTTGGTAGCATTTTGAATGGAGTTCAAGGCACGTTATGATTATACAAAAATCTGAAAATCTGACTCAGCTCGAGAGGTCCGATGACACACCTCAGATTGTGCTGCTTTAGGCACATTTATGTTGCCAGTCGCAGACTCTCATAGAATGCTGTGCTCATACCTCAGTTGACGCTGTTTTCTGTTTGGATGACAGTGCATGGCGTCCAGTACGATGGGTAGAATGAGCTGCAATATTTTGTTCGGCTGCCGTCTTTGCACACACACATGTATATGAGTTTCAGAGATACCGAGGTCTGGATCTTTGATGCCTTGAATACGAGAACTCGCCCTTATTTCATAATCTTATCGGTCTATAAATCATTATGTTTATAATCACTTCCACTGTTCAATACTGCCACAACAAAAATCTTCACTAATTCATCATGATGATGCTTTGCGTAGGTACGCTAATTTTAATTTGCGTTCGGAATAAGTTTGATCAAAGCATTTAGCTAATTACACGTGTTTTCAGTCGCTTCGATGAAATTCCACCATTTCCTCTGTGGCAGAGCCAGGCCAGTGCTTTTTCTTGTTTCCAACTGATATTCGAGTGGAGAGAACACGTATTTAAGGTTGTGTTACCTCCGTTAAACTCGTAGTTATCATGAGTTAGTAGAAAGCGGGGCATTAAGCCCCAGGGGGCATTAGTGACCACTTCGCTGAAAAATTTAACATGATTTCAGTTTTAGTTATTTCATTTCCAAAATGAATTTCAACCAATCAAAGTTAGTTTCTCTTGAGAATGATGCGTGGTTTTGACCCAGTTAGATATATGTCAGTCCCAGTGCGAGTTTTTTTTTACACCACTCTTTTGCTGCCATGTTAAAAGTTCGAAAAAACTTTGCCTCTTAGACCTCACTCACATCTCATTTTGATGAGCACTTCGTGATCAACAATGAAACACGAGAATTGCAGCAGCGCTTACTGACCCACCAAGGCAAGTACTCATGCATTATTTTCGTGCTGTTTATGTTATACTTTGCGTACTATATACTGCTTTGGAGAGAACATTTTGCAGATATTTGAAGGACTGTGTCGAACATCTCTATGACAGAGCGACCAGCGCAGTCCTGTTCAATGGTACCACAGGCGAATGGTTCAGGACAACGGCCGGAGACAGACAGGGCTGTCTACTCTCCCCCACACTCTTCAACCTCTTCCTCGAAAGGATAATGACTGATGCCCTAGCAGACCACGAATGATTAATCAGCATATGTGGCAGAAAGATCACCAACTTACGTTTTGCTGATGACATTGATGAATTAGCAGGAAGTGAAGAGGAGCTGACTAGTCTTGTCGAGCACCTGGACAAGATCTCACAGGCATATGGCATGGAGATCAGCGCCGAGAAGACCAAGGTGATGACGAACAATCCTCGGGGCTTCAAAATGGAAATCAAAGTGAACGGCCAAAAACTGGAAGCTGTGAACAACTTCAAATACCTGGGATCTATCATGACTGATGAAGGGTCCAAACCAGAGATACTGTCCAGAATAGCACAAGCAACAGCAGCATTGGCAAAGTTGAAGCCAATATGGCGTGACAGAAATATCACTCTCCCGTAGAATATCAGGCTCATGCGCACGCTGGCCATCTCCGTATTCTTGTATGCATGCGAGTCCTGGACACTCACATCTGAACTACAGAGACGGATACAAGCCCTGGAAATGAGATGCTACCGCAAGATTCTGAACATCTCATATAAAGACCATGTCACGAATGAGGAAGTCAGCAACAGGATCAGGAGAGCAATTGGACAGTACGAAGACCTGCTCTCAATCGTGAAAAGCAGAAAGCTGAAGTGGTACACGGTCACGTGTCAAGAGGCAGTGGGCTGGCCAAGACCATCCTGCAAGGTACCGCACCAGGTGGGAGAAGGAGAGGCAGGCAGAGAAAGAGGTGGGAAGACAACATCAAAGAGTGGACAGGCTTGATCTTTGCTGACCCACAGCGAGCCACAGAGGATAGAGATCGATGGAGGAAGATTGTCCGAAAGTCATCAGTGGTGCCTCAACAACCCATTTCAGGGTTAAGAGACTGAACTGAACTGAACTGACTTTTCAGTGATGACTTTTATTCCTCCCAAGGGCATGAAGTTCACTCACTGTAAGATATAACATGTTTTTAAATTTTTGTTTTGTGGTTCCCAAAGACACTCAGTATGTTTCATTAATATCAGTGTCCTCAATTTGTTCATTCTGTTTAATTTGATGTATCTGTTTATATTTATATAACATAATGATATTCGAAAATGAAAAGGGGGGTCCTTAATGCCCCGCTTTCCCTACTCCTTAATCGTGACCCTTGATTTTTTTTCATCATGAAAATGGAGTGTCATACACGTCCGATAGAAGTCGTTGCCTCAGTGTTGTCGTTCCACTTAACAGGAACAGCTTCTTACTGAAACAAGAAGGGCAAAGCCCATACGACTCACATGCTTGACCTTGACCTTTATATGACCTTGACCTTCAGGTGACCTTCAAGGTCAAGGTCAAACAACTAAACCTACCAATGACATCATACACTAAGAAATGCTTTACACTTTTTTCCTACCAAAATACATGTGACCTTGACCTTGGGTCAAGGTCATCCAAGGTCATGCAACACAAAGCTGTTAATTCAAGACATAGTAAGCACAATGGTGCTTATTGGCACTTTCTACCATGAGATATGGTCACTTTTAGTGGTTTACTACCTCATTTTGGTCACATTTCATAAGGGTCAAAGTGACCTTGACCTTGATGATTTGTGACCAAATGTGTCTCATGATGAAGGTATAACATGTGCCCCACATAATTATTAAGTTTGAAACAGTTATCTTCCATAGTTCAGGGTCAAGGTCACTTCAAAATATGTATAAAATCCAACTTTGAAGAGCTCCTGTGACCTTGACCTTAAAGCAAGGTCAATCAAACTGGTATCAAAAGATAGGGCTTGTGCCCTATATACCATATATAGGTCAGGTATCCAATCCCTAAAACTTCAGAGAAAATTGAGAAAATGTCAAAAATGACTGTTTTTTAGACAACATTTATGGCCCCTGCGACCTTGGCCTTGAAGCAAGGTCAAGTCACTATGTATGTTTTTTGAGGCCTTGTCATCATACACCACCATGCCACATTTGGTATTGATAGACTTAATAGTCTCCGAGAAAAATCCAACGTTTAAGTTTTCGGACGCCCGGACGCCCGGACGCCCAGACGCCCGGACGCCCGGACGGACGAAACGGGTGAGTACATACTCACTTTTGCTTCGCATGTGAGTCAATTATCACCTGGGCCACTGACTTACCTGCAGGGCACTCGGCGTTCGAGACGAGGTTGCTGCGCTCGAGGTTCGGCAACTCAATCTTACGGCAAATGGAGTTATCTCCCTGCATCCAAAATTTACTGCAGCTTGCAAGTTGCTGTCCCTACGGTTCAGGAGCTGAAATTTACAACGACAGCTTGTATGTTTGAGTGGGCAGCCTTGTGTGTGTGTGTGTGTGTGTGTGTGTGTGTGTGTGTGTGTGTGTGTGTGTCGGTGCGTGCGTGCGTGCTTGCGTGTGTGTGTGCGTGCGTGCGTGTGCGCGCGTGCATGCGCGTGTGTACGTGTGCGCGCGTGCATGCGTGCGTGTGTGTGCGTGTGTTTGTGTGTATCCATGTTTGCGCATGCGAGCATGCTCGCACGCACAGGAGAGGGTAGAAGGGAGGAAGGTTGACCCAAAAATGTGAATGGTTCTCTCAAAACGAGCCCCTAGGATAGGGCCTATGCCCGAAGAATATTTTTTTTCATGAACACTAAATGCCCTTCAAAATAATACAGAAAGTATGATGATATGTACAGTGGTTGTTGAGTTATGACAACTTTATTACGCATGTGCCAACACAGAGCATTTAAAGACAAAAAGGGCAAAGCCCATACGACTCACATGCTTGACCTTGACCATTACATGACCTTGACCTTCAGGTAACCTTCAAGGCCAAGGTTAAACAACTAAACCTAGCAATGACATCATACACTAAGAAATGCTTTACACTTTTTTCCTACCAAAATACATATTATCTTGACCCAAGGTCAAGGTCATCCAAGGTCAAGCAACACAAAGCTGTTAATTCAAGACATAGGAAGCACAATGTTGCTTATTGGCACTTTCTACCATGAGATATGGTCACTTTTAGTGGTTCACTACCCCATTTTGGTCATATTTCATAAAGGTCAAAGTGACCTTGACTTTGATGATATGTGACCAAATTGTCTCATGATGAAGGTATAACATGTGCCCCACATAATTAATAAGTTTGAAACAGTTATCTTCCATAGTTCAGGGTCAAGGTCACTTCAAAATATGTATACAATCCAACTTTGAAGAGCTCCTGTGACCTTGACCTTGAAGCAAGGTCAACCAAACTGGTATCAAAAGATAGGGCTTACTGTGCCCTATATACCATATATAGGTGAGGTATCCTATCTCAAAAACTTCAGAGAAAATTGAGAAAATGTGAAAAATGGCTGTTTTTGACAACATTTATGGCCCCTGCGACCTTGAAGCAAGGACAAGTCACTATGTATGTTTTTTGAGGCCTTGTCATCATATACCATCATGCCACATTTGGTATTTGATAGACTTAATAGTCTCCGAGAAATATCCAACGTTAAAGTTTTCGGATGCCCGGACGCCCGGACTCCCGGACGCCTGGTCGCCCGGACGCCCGGACGGACGAAATGGGTGATTACATAGACTCACTTTTGCTTCGCATGTGAGTCAAAAACGGGTTTTCTGTCAAGTTTAAGCTATATTTTGCATATCAACCTCCTACTTGTAAACAAGTTAAATCACTAAAATTTTGCCCAGAGCTGATTCTAACACACACCTCCAAGCGGCCAATAAAAATGAACTACGACTACAGATTAACGCCCGAGGCGTGTACCCATACCTAATACTTGATTTTTCTGTTCGTGATTACGGCAGAAATGATGTTTCTTCTGCACCGAAATTGCTGTGCCCATCTAAAGACGTTAAAGTAGTTAAAATATTTAGTAGTTGATTTCAAATCCGAAACTCTCGAAGTGAACGTAGGGAAGGTTCAGCTTTGGAAATCGAGTTTAATCTTAAAATCGCTCGAGTGACCCTCCTGAATGAATTTTCGGCCGTATCTCGATTTGAACAAAGTGTCCAAGCGACCCAGTTTGGGAGGACCTGTCACATAATTATACAGACAACAAGAACGGACGGGTGGATGGACGCACGGACGGACGGATGGACAGAAAAAGACGAAGAGAAGGAACACACACTCACACACACACATGCACACACGCACGCATGCACGCACACACTCTCACATGCACACACACACACACACACACACACACACACACACACACACACACACCAAGCGGAGTTAACGAGCAGAAGTGGAAGAAGGATAATAAAAGGAATGCAACAAATATAGGGATACCAGATAAAGGGGAAAAAGAAAGAAGGAACAAGCAGATAAATTAATGGTGAATACATTCATGCATAGAGAAGACAAAAATCAATGCGAAATACTGTTTAATGAAAGTATGACTACGGTTTTTTTCTTCGAGTGGGAGAAGAAAAAAATGTGTTTGTGTGTGTGTGTGTGTGTGTGTGTGTGTGTGTGTGTGTGTGTGTGTGTGTGTGTGTGTGTGTGTGTGTGTGTGTGTGTGTGTGTGTGTGTGTGTGTGTGTGTGTGTTTGTGCGTGTGAGTGTGTGTGCGTGCATGCGTACATGAGCGTGTGTGTGTGCGTACGTGCACGCGCGCGTGTATATGTGTGCGTGCGTGCGCGCGCGCGTGAGAGAGAGAGAGAGAGAGAGATTGATTGATTGATTGATTGATTCTTTATTTATCAAGGATAAAATTTTAGGCATTTCTGCCTATCTTACAAATCGTCCTT
>JAWQFJ010014800.1:90000-107500 GCA_034096865.1 Theodoxus fluviatilis | reverse complement strand
TGAACTATGGAAGATAGCTCTTCCAAACTTCATAACATAGTAGTACACATGTTATACTTTTATCATGAGACACATTTAGTCACATATCATCAAGGTCAAGGTCACTTTGACTCTTATGAAATGTGACCAAAATGGGGTAGTGAACCGCTAAAAGTGACCATATCTCATGGTAGAAAGTGCCAATAAGCAACATTGTGCTTCCTATGTCTTGAATTAACAGCTTTGTGTTGCTTGACCTTGGATGACCTTGACCTTGGGTCAAGGTCACATGTATTTTGGTAGGAACAAATGTGTAAAGCATTTCTTAGTGTATGATGTCATTGGTAGGTTTAGTTGTTTGACCTTGACCTTGAAGGTTACCTGAAGGTCAAGGTCATGTAAAGGTCAAGGTCACGTAAAGGTCAAGGTCAAGCATGTGAGTCGTATGGGCTTTGCCCCTCTTGTTTCAAGCTAGGGACGACAGTGTTGTGTAAAAGCAGCTTGTACTGGATGGACCCTCCGTATTCTTGTATGCATGCGAGTCCTAAACACTCACATCTGAACTACAGAGACGGATACAAGCCCTGGAAATGAGATGCTACCGCAAGATTCTGAACATCACATATAAAGACCATGTCACGAATGAGGAAGTCAGCAACAGGATCAGGAGAGCATTTGGACAGTACGAAGACCTATTCCCTATCGTGAAAAGCAGAAAGCTGAAGTGGTACGGTCACGTGTCAAGAGGCAGTGAGCTGGCCAAGATTATCCTGCAAGGTACCGTACCAGGTAGGAGAAGGAGAGGCAGGCAGAGAAAGAGGTGGGAAGACAACATCAAAGAGTGGACAGGCTTAACCTTTGCTGACTCACAGCGAGCCACAGAGGATAGAGATCGATGGAGGAAGATTGTCCGAAAGTCATCAGTGATGCCTCAACAACCCATCTCAAGGTTAAGAGACTGAACTGAACTGGACCCACGAAAACTTCGTTTAACGTCGATAAGATGGCATCGGATGCCCAAAAATAAGAGTTTTAAAAGGGATACACTCATCAAACAGAATATCTTAGCGAAGCGGATACAAAACTGCCTCATTCGGGCTGGGTATCTGTGTAAGTTCACAGCTGCGGTGCGTCTGGTAGACAGCGAACGATTTCAGATAAAATTGGGGGGTGGGGGGTGGAATGTGTAGTGCGCCCTTACTTAGGACTACAAAGGATATCGATGATGCTGATGTGATTCACTTGACAATAATGATGTTTACCACAAATCATAATGAGCCTTTTCGAACACACATGTTACATTCGCTTAAAATGCAAAGGGCTACGTAACAAACTTTAGCCTTGACCTCCAAATAAACTCCACAGAACTGTTTGGTTCATTATTCAAGAGTCAAAAAGAAGTGCAGAAGCCACATGTACGCCATTGATTCCCATTGAATTGGATACTGGCTTTGAAAAAGAAAGAAAGAAGGAAGTTACATCTGTGATTGAGATGTTTGAAATCAGAATTGGGCAAGGGAAATGCTTGTGATTATCTCCAATTATTTTCTTGTTCAATAAGTTCAAATGGTTACATTTCTCTCGACATGCTTGGTGTACCATCACACACTTTCTTTTTGCTGATGTACATGTATGTAACCAATGCAGTAGGCATCAGTGAAATATAAAGATAATGTGTGTGTGTGTGTGTGTGTGTGTGTGTGTGTGTGTGTGTGCGTGCGCGCGCTTCATTCCCTCATTTGAAATGGTATTTGAAGTTTGAGAATTTTCACTCGTAACTTTACAAATGAAATGGAGGAGGTTGGAAAAAATTTACGGCTGATTCAACTTGTGGATGCTGCGATTTTTGCGGAATGTACCAAGAGTTTCCAGACGCTTGGGAGAGAAACCAAGCAGACGATGCATGAAGCAAATAAGAAACCAAACACTAGACGCAATGGATTGGTTCACTGTCAAGCCACCGAGTGCGACTCCCTCTCAAACTTTGTGACGAGTGCTTCGGCTTGAAGTGATGGTCTTCAATGCGTCATCTTCCAATGTAGCGACTTCCGTCTTTTGTGAGTCACTGCTATTGTATGGTAACCTACGCCCTCGTTGCTTGTGTGGGTGATAACACATAGTACAGGACATGGTGCACAGAGACAATCAGAGAGCGTCCGTGTAATAAATCGGTTGTCTGTAGTTCCTCCTCTGAACACGCATTGTCCAGGGTCAGTGCAGCGTCACCTACAGAGAAGCTGTGAGTGTCAGGGAACCTCTACTTTGGAAAATGGAAGTCCAAGCTTCCACTTTAAATTGCACAGACACTAACGCACGCACACACACACGCACGCACGCACGCACGCACGCACGCATGCACGCATACATTCACGCAAACACAAAGCTTAAAGTAAAAAGCATCTATCACATACTGTAGTTGATAAATCTTTTGACTGATAAAACGGTTGTAAACATTTTCATTATCTTTAAAATAATGGCAATGTAATCTGCACGAAATTCTCACTTTGTGATTTTATTTTTTTTAAGTATTAACTTTACGGGAGGTTTTGTGTACTGTTGGTTTTAAAACAGGATACTAATTGGTGTAACTGACAGACAGGCAGTCACTCTCGCACGCACACGTGCAAACACTGAGAGAAATGCAAACACATACCCATGCATGCACATGCACTCGCGCACGCAAGAACACACACACAGTGGCAGTCAGGTAGCGGGCTGGCAGGCAGGCAGACACACCCACAGACAGACACACACACCGACAGACAGACGGACACGCAAAGAGACACATCCACAGACAAATCTACAGACACTGAAAGAGACACACAAAGATACACACAGATAGAGAGAAAGAGAGAGAGAGAGAGAGAGAGAGAGAGAGAGAGAGAGAGAGAGAGAGAGAGAGAGAGAGAGAGGGAGGGAGGGAGGGAGGGAAGGAAGGAGAGAGAGAGAGAGAGAGAGAGAGAGAACAAACGAACGAACGAACGAACTGGTTTATTTGTTAGGCCTCCGGCCTTTCACAATGATTACATGTTTACGTCATCGGCAGTTAAAATTTCCAGTGCTTCACGTCTTCTCTTTAAGGCATAATAGAAATACATGGCGGTTGATCTGATCATATAATGGTCGTTGGAGGAAAATACATTTCCGACATTACTGAATCGGGTATTGTTGTATAAGTATTTCTACCTGATATCTTCATAAACTGGACATACATACATTATATGAAATTCACCAATTGGAGCGCCTGCGTCGGACACATGGAGACTAGATAGTCAGCTTGTGGTGCCGCGTGGGAGGCGAAAACAGTTGGTCGAATTGGCTCATAACAGCCACCTAGCTGATCATCTAGGGGTAACAAAAACATATGAGAGAATAAAGAAGCATTTATTTTGGCCAGGTATGAAAAGGGATGTAAAATAATGTGTAGGCAGTGCATAGTATGCCAGAGGTCAGGAAAGAAAGGCCAAGATCAACCCCCAGTGAAACTTAGACCAATACCAGTAGTTGAACAGCCATGTTCAAGAGTGGTGCTAGATTGCGTGGAACCTCTACTCCGCAGTAAAAATGGGTACCAATACCTATTGACTATCATGTGCATGACTACTAGATTTGTGGAGGCCTTGCCCTTGCGCAATATCACTACTAGGTCAGTGGTAGCTGCCATGTTGAAATTCTTCACAACTTTTGGACTTTCGAGAGAAGTGCAGACAGATAGAAGGATCAATTTCATGTCAAGGGTGTTCAGTCGGTCGCTTAAAGAGCTTGGAATGAAACACGTGGTTAGCAGCACATACCATCCACAAAGTCAGGGAGCATTGGAGAGATTCCACCATACTCTCATGGAGATGTTGAGATGCTATTGCGACGGTGAACCTCGAGATTGGCCGAGAGGAGTACCTTTTGTCTTGTTTGCCGTGAGAGATTTGGTACAAGAGTATCTGGGATTCACTACTTTTGAACTAGTATTCGGACACGACGTCCGCGGTCCTTTGAAATTAGCCAAGGAGAGGAGGATGAATGAGAGAGGAAGGAGAGAGAACGCGACAGCGTACATGAGTGTTACGAGTTCGACTTGGCTCGTTCTTTTAAATAGTAAGTCTAGGGGAAACACACACACACTCACAGCCAAACTAGCAACACTATCTCACACAGTAATTCTATCAAACAATGTAACAGGACAGAATAAACGGCGAGGACAAAGGTCAAAATTAAATCACTTTAATTTGTTTCAATAACAAAACAAGAAGGGCAAAGCCCATACGACTCACATGCTTGACCTTGACCTTTATATGACCTTGACCTTCAGGTGACCTTCAAGGTCAAGGTCAAACAACTAAACCTACCAATGACATCATACACAAAGAAATGCTTTACACATTTTTCCTACCAAAATACATGTGACCTTGACCCAAGGCCAAGGTCATCCAAGGTCATGCAACACAAAGCTGTTAATTCAAGACATAGGAAGCACAATGGTGCTTATTGGCACTTTCTACCATGAGATATAGTCACTTTTAGTGGTTCACTACCCCATTTTGGTCACATTTCATAAGGGTCAAAGTGACCTTGACCTTGATGATATGTGACCAAATGTGTCTCATGATGAAAGTATAACATGTGCCCCACATAATTATTAAGTTTGAAACAGTTATCTTCCATAGTTCAGGGTCAAGGTCACTTCAAAATATGTATACAATCCAACTTTGAAGAGCTCCTGTGACCTTGACCTTGAAGCAAGGTCAACCAAACTGGTATCAAAAGATAGGGCTTGCTTTGACCTATATACCACTTGTAGCTAAGGTCGCCATTCTCAATAACGTGGGAGAAAATTGGGAAAATGTGAAAAATGACTGTTTTTGAGACCACATTTATGGCTCCTGTGACCTTGACCTTGAAGCAAGGTCAAGTCACTATGTACGTTTTTTGAGGCCTTGTCATCATACACCATCATGCCACATTTGGTGTTGATAGACTTAATAGTCTCCGAGAAAAATCCAACGTTTAAGTTTTTTACGGACGCCCGGACGGACGCCCGGACGGACGCCCGGACGCCCGGACGGACGGACGACACGGCTCAGTACATAGACTCACTTTTGCTTCGCATGTGAGTCAAAAACGGTCGACTAAAGGTTAGTAATGATAATCAGGAAATAATGATAATTCCATTCAATCTCTAACTCAGACTAAATATGGCTCGCCAACCGAATAAAATGAACTTATCTGCTTTGAAGAGTGTATCCATCAACAAGCGCAACGGTAGTCCTGAAATGAGGTAGCCGTGATCAGTCAGCACACTAGGAGGGGAGAGAGGGGAAGGGGGAAGGGTAGCAGGGGGCAACAGATGCACAGGCAGGCACAATGAACCACAACAAAACGTGAATTTCACCCTGGTAACGGGTGAATGTGGAAGAATCTCGCAGGTAGTTTTCGTGCGTTGTCTCCCACAACGGATTGAAGCTTCACCCTGGAAACAGGGCAGATTCTGTAGAAACTTGTCTGTAGATTCCAACGCTGGAAAGCGCGGTGACTTGACCCTTTACCTATGAGACAAGGCAGATGCTTGTAGATTCTGACACTGGAGAGCACGGTGACTTGAACCTTGACCCAGGGGCAGGCTCCTCACTCCTCGTCGGCTGTGTGGGGGGAGGAGAGCCATGGTCTTGACTAATTGATGGTGTGATCCCGTGTAGACCACAGAGAGGGAGGGGATTATATATTCGAGGCAAGGACGCCTTCGATACCTGTGCTCTCTCTTCCAATGAGAACAATCGGGCCACGCCCTCCTCCTCGCGCTGTCCAATCACTCGTCCCCCATATAAAAAAGGATAGTCATTTGCAGGAAGTCTCCAGTCAAGCTTTAGCAATGCGGCCAATCACCTGTACACCGCTCTGCTAGCCAGTTTGAAATGTGTACAAAGTTTTTCATTGGTTGGCAATGAATAGATGGATGGCGCTTCACGACCTATCAGCCTCTAGGCCATGCAAGGCCATTAGGCACAAAAATCCCTAGAACAGTTCAAAGCAAACGCAAGGCAAGTCACGGTGTTCCTAGTCACTCGTTTCTTATGCATCGTACAGAGAGAGACGCAGCGGGCCAACTCTCAACTCTCACACACAGCGGAGTATGGTTGGCGAGCCGTAACACGCTATCGTTACTATTTTTAGAACGGTTGGCGGCCACACTAACTCACACAACACGGGTTAGTAAACACAAAACATTCACGTGAAAAGGGGAGGGGGGGTGTTGAGCTCGCCACAATGAGCGAGATGAAAGAAAGACTGACAAGAGCAGTAAAGTGCGCGAATGAGCGCTTGGGAAAGGCCAAAAGTCGAATGAAAGTGTGGTATGACAGGAAGGCAAAAGAGAGAAGCAATGAACCAGGAGAGAGTGTGATGAAGTTGTTGCCAACTCCTCAAAATCCTCTTGTGGCACGACATGCGGGACCATACAAGGTGAGGAATCTAATAGGAGAGGTAACGTACGTAATTGACACTCTAGAAAACAGGAGGCCGGTGTTGGACTCGTAAACGAGTTGAAAAGAAGTACTGGAGACTTTTGTCCAACTTCAAAATTGTATTTCAGAGCTTTCGGGGCCAAGTAGGCTCCTTCTTCAGTGAAGTAAAAGGCTATGTGGAACGAGTCTGCCAAATCTGACGTCGCACCACTGATGACGTAATGTCCGATGCCCAGCAACGAAATCCACCTGTATCACAAAGTAACTAAATAGAAGTGCAAAAATAGAGTCTAGCCTATAAGGATTAACAGATATACACAAATTGCACTTAGAAATAAAGTACCACAAAACCTAACGTTGCGCTGATAAGCTAACACACCATATCAAACCTGCGCAAAGCACGAAATATAAAAGACAATACAATCAAACAAGAGAAGGCGAAAAATTACCGGGATAACACGCAGCAGACTTAATCGAAAGAGGGGTAGTGGGGGATGCAGTCAGTTAAGGCGCATCTATCTTCAGTGGTCTAGAGAAAGCGAGTTACGCACTCGGCTACATATAAGCACTGTGACAACAGTTCAAAAACAAACGAGTGAGTGGGGTATGCGGCACGGGGTACAGGCATCAACAGCGGCGGCGGGTAACGGGAAAAGGGGTGGGGAGACAAAAACAGGGAGAGGGGCGTAGTCCGCATGCGGGACTCGGGACAAGGAGAGGCCAAGAAAGAAGTCAGAGGTCACCAGACCTGTAGGGCTGCAAGAACAACCGTGCATGCGTGGAAAGAATAATGGGAGGCACGTGCCAGGTGGCGTTATGCACGGGAAAGGTATGTCACAGCACGGTCACAGGGGGTGAGTGAATCTCAAGAAGTGTGGGGGCACGGGAGTCACTAGTAGTGGCTCATGAACCCTAGGTCATGGTTCAGTCCAGCACCGTGGGTGCCGAAAAGCTTGATGAGCTGCTGCTCGACCACACGTCTCCGTCGTGGGTCTTGCAGGTGTCCCGTGAGCACACTAACTCTCAGGTCAACCTCGGTGTGGCCTTGTCTGCTGAAGTGCTCTGCCACCGGGAGTGGAGTGTGATTCCTGATTGTGGCCCTGTGTCCGTTCATACGTTGTCTCAAAGTCTGTCCCGTCTCACCGATGTACCAGGCATCAGGGCACTCTTTGCGGCATCTGATCAGGTATACCAGATTATTGGAGCTGCAGGTGTAGTGTCCCCTGATGTGGTAGGTGCTCTTGTCTCGGGTGACGATCGAGTCTGGGCAGATGATGTTGCACGTGAGGCAGCGGGGGGGGGGGGGGGGGTTGCAGGGTTGCACGCTTCCGGGGCTGGTAGGGCTAAGAGGTGGAAGTTGGCTCCGTACCAACAACTGCTTCAGATTAGGTGGTTGCCTGAACGCCAGGAGAGGAGGAGCTGGGAACACCTCGGAGAGGTAAGGATCCTCCGCCAAGAGGTGTTGGAGCCTACGGAGGCCGTGTCGCAGTCCCTCGGCTCCCGGGAAGTATTGAACCACGAATGGGACCCTGTAACCCTCCGATTCATGGGGTCGTCTGGCGAGGAGATCAGTGCGCTTGTGCTTTGTAGCTCTGTCAAGTTGATGTCTGACCGCATCACTGTGGTAGCCGCTCTGAAGGAGGGCATCCTCCAGCTGCTGCAGATGTCGATCACGATCATCCGAGTCCGAGCAGATCCGGTGGATCCTGAGGCCTTGACCGTAAGGGATCGCCTCCTTGGTACGTCTCGGATGAAAGCTATTAAAGTGGAGTAGCCGCAGGTTGTCAGTAGGTTTCCTGTGCAGAGAGGTGGACAGCGCTCCGTCTCTGATAGAGACGTGGGTGTCAAGGAAGGTCACGGAGGCAGATGAAAGGTTCATGACGAACTTAATGGTGGGGTGGGCGTTGTTGATGTCCTGGTACAGCTGCCTCAGTGAAACCTCACCGTGGCTCCAAAAGAGGAAGATGTCGTCGATGTATCTGGTGTAGAGGTCTGGTCGCAGCTCCCGTGTAGCGAGGAAATCCTCCTCGAACCTGTGCATGAACAAATTCGCATACTGCGGAGCAAATTTGGTACCCATAGCGGTGCCATGCACCTGGATATATCGATCCTCACCGAACGTGAAGGTGTTGTGTTCGAGGATGAAGCGGACCAGCTGGAGGATCATCCCAGGGCATGGGCAGTTGTCCATGTTCAGCACGGATGCGATGGCTTCGATGCCATCTCTGTGTGGGATGCTCGTGTAGAGAGACGAGACATCCAAGGTGGCCAGCAGAGCTCCCTCTGGTACAGGCCCAACCTTGGCTAATTTGTCCAAGAAGTCGGTGGTGTCCCGGCAGAAGCTCGGTATCCGCCTAACAATCGGTTTGAGGATTTCGTCGACAAACCCTGAGATGTTCTCGCAGAGGGTCCCGTTTCCCGACACAATGGGTCGTCCGGGTGTGCCTTCTTTATGGATCTTAGGGAGGAGGTACAGACATCCGAGACGCGGGTTGCTAGGAATCATTCCCGAGATGTGGGATTGGAGGTCGGAAGGGAAAGACTTGATGAGTAGGCGGAGTTCTTGCTTGTGTTGTTCGGTGGGATCCGACGTCAGAGGCCGGTAGTGGTCCGTGTTGGAGAGCTGCCGCTGTGCCTCCTGAACATAGTCTCTACGGTTCATGATGACTACGGCTCCTCCCTTGTCTGCCGGCTTGATGACGATGTCGGAGTTTGATTTCAGGGACCGAATGGCATCACGCTGTACTGGAGTGAGATTGTGAGTTCTCCTCTGCTTACCTCGGATATATTCGGCTTTAACGAAGTTTCTCATGGCTTGAGCAAGAAGGTCCAGCTTTGACACTCATAATGGAAGAAGAAAAACAAAGATGTGTCATGCCAATATGCTAATGAAATGCCTTGGGATTGACAGTGGTGAGCAAGTCATTCCAGCGTGTGCAACAGTTGGTAGTGAGCATGATCTGGATGAAGAGAAACAGTGGGAGAGTGAGACTGAGCGCCAGTGGACGGTAGAGCCAGAGCTCAGCAATTCCCAGCACTACCACAACTTGGAATTGTTGGTAGGACACATGAGAAAGAAAGAGAGAATGCAGATGAAAGGGTTGTTTGTTAGACATCACGGTTTGTTCTCAGATGTACCTAGAAAAACCCATCTCATAGCCCATGACATAGAGCTGTTGAATAGTAACATATGCCCAATTAAGCAGCATGCCTATGGAGTGGATGAAAAGAAGATTTTTGGGGAATGATCGGGTACCACAGAAAGTTCTGCTGTAACGTAGGGGAGGTAGCTCTGCTGTTGACAAACCTATTGCAAAAGGCAAAGATGTTTAAATGGACTGATCAATGTCAGCAAGCTTTTGAGAAGCTAAAGTTGATCCTATAGTGTGAGCCTGTTTTGTTAGCACCAGACTCTAGTAAAAAGTTTGAGCTTATGGTGGATGCATCGGATCAGACTATGGGAGCAGTGTTGATGCAATATGGAGATGACAATGTCAGGCATCTAATAGCATATTTTCCCAAGAAGTTCTTGCAGTACCAGAAAGGTTACTCTACTGAGGCAAAAGAAGATTTGAGTCTACTGAGTGCACTGTTACATTTTGAAGTGTATTTGAGACATCCTGCACATGAGGTGACTGTCCATACTGACCACAATCCGTTGGTGTTTTTGAAGAACACAAAGGGAAAGAACCAACGATTATTAAGATGGAGTTTAATCCTCCAAGAGTTCCCATTGCGTATTGTGCATGTTCCAGGTCGAGAGAATGTGTTAGCCGATGCTTTGTCACGTTGTTAGATTTTCATACTGAGTTCACACCATTTTGTTTTAAGATATTTTCTTATTAAAATCAAAAGAAATGTTCCATTGAACCATGAGGGAGTGTTACGGTTCAAGCATTATTTTATTTCTTAGAAGGCTGTGCAGCGTTTCCCTGTTCAAAGATTCAGCCCCCACAAGACTCTTGAACAACCAGTTATCGCCTGGAAAGCTTCATCGTTTGTGTTCTTGTGGAATCACCAAGACGTTTTTGCTTGTCGGAGCAAGTGTGTGTGTGAAGCCCGCAAATTTATGGCCTTTTCTCTTGTCTCCAGGGATAGCCTTGAGTGAGAGAGTGAGTGAATGTCCACTCCTTAGTGGATATCAGTTTCAAGGAGAAGTTTCATCGATGGAAGTCGAGAACGGATTGCACTTGTCTACCAGAACTTGTGAGTACATTTGGTTCAACTTTTATTTCGGAACAATAGGAATGCCCACCGCCATTCAGTCACAAATAGTCGGCTGACATGATTGTTTAAGTTTGTCCCTATTGCATTGAATTTGATTATGCCACTATTTAGTTCTCATTAAAATTATCTTTGACAAAGATTGTGTTGAGAGAGAGAGAGAGAGAGAGAGAGAGAGAGACAGAGACAGAGAGAGACAGAGAGAGAGAGACAGAGAGAGAGAGACAGAGAGAGAGAGAGAGAGAGAGACAGAGAGAATTGATTATTACGCCCTTCAACTAGTGAAACCCCTAGACACAAAAGCCGAAAGAATCATTGAGTGAATTGTGTGTGTGTGGAGGGAGGTGATAATGCTATAATTTTCCCATTCTTTTCAATCGCACCAGGCAACTCCGTTTCTTTTGCTGTTGAGGAAAACATTTTCCTCGAGTGGCAAAGCCGATTCTTTTACTCAGGGCAGAACAAGGAAAAACCCAGTGTTGTGTTTCCAGAGGAGTTGCAAAAGCGTGTTGCCTAAATTCTTCATAACGCTCAAGGTGTGATAGACAGCAGTGATTGATGACAAGTGTTTGTACCTGCCAACATGCCTCCCCTCTGTTGCCGTAGTACCCAGCTGAACGCTTTCCTACTTGTCTGCCTGCCTGCCTGCCTGCCTGCCTGCCTGCCTGCCTGCCTGCCTGCCTGCCTGCGTGCTTATCCTACACTAACCTAACTTAACCCACCCCACCCTACCCCACCCCACCCCACCCTAACCTACCTTATTTTACCTGCCTCCCCTATCCAATTTACCAGTCAATCATGCTGCATAGCTGCCTTCCTACCTACCCACCTGCCTACTTATCTATCTACGTACGCACCTACCAAAATGTATTTAATCCTAACCCTAACTTGCCTTGCCTTATTCTATCTACCTGCCTGCCTGCCTGCCTGCCTGCCTGCCTGCCTACCTGCCTGCCCGTCTGCCTGCCTGTCTGCCTATCTATCCATCTCCCTGCTTCTCCCTCTCCCTACTTCCTTCCTTACCTATCCACCATCCACCCACTTGCCTACTTACCCACCAAGCGACCTGCTTGCCTGCTATCTACCTACAGCCTACCCATGTCCTGCCTTCTTATTAGTCTTACCATTCTTTTGCTTTGTTTCTCGCACTGTGCATGACCAGTCTTTTCATATCGTTGTTGCCAAGAGTTTCAGTTTTCGACTACGTGAAGTTAATCATCGCAAAATCTTATCAATCTCGACAGAGTTGCTTCTCAGATAATAGGCGCGCGCATGTGTGAGGTGGGTGTGCGTGTGTGTGTGTGTGTGTGTGTGTGTGTGTGTGTGTGTGTGTGTGTGTGTGTGTGTGTGCGAGTGTATGTGTTTATGTGTGTGCGTTTGTGGGTGTGCTTGTGTGTGTGTTTGTGAGTGTGCGTGTGTGAGACCTTCCTTTCTTTTTCTCAGTAACTGCAGACATGCAAAATGTCAATACAATTTCTTTTTTGACATAGTTTTCTTGGTTTGCAAAAGACCTTAGATTCTTCTAAAACAGGTTTGATGTTGAGGATCCAACGGACACAGAGCCAGTAGATCTCGCCTCTGATGATTCGCCTCCACGTCTCTCTGATGTCGGTGTGAGACTATCCAAACCCTGAACCCGAATAAAGCAACGGGACCTGATGGTGTTTCCCCTTGAGTGCTCAAACAGTGCGCATCAGAACTGGCTCCCATCTTCACCTCTCTGTTCAATCGGTGGCTCCAGTCCGGGACTGTGCCTGTGCCTGTGCCTGTGCTGTGGAAGACTGCCAACATCCTACCCATACCAAAGAAGAGCAATGTCACCACTCTCAATGACTTTCGTCCAGTAGCACTCACTCCAACTGTGTCCAAGTGTCTAGAGAAACTTGTCCTGAAACTCATCATGCCTCGTATCAAACAACACCTTGACAGGCACCAGTTTGCTTTTTGAGATAAGAGGGGAGTTGACGACGCCATCATCTGCCTGCTGCGGTCTGTTCTCGCCCACCTGGACCGGCCTGCAACCTATGTGAGAATCCTGTTTGTGGACTACAGCTCTGCTTTTAACACTATCAGACCACCACTCCTATGCAAACAATTGCAGGAAATGAATACCCCATCCTTCCTGTGTCGATGGATCAGGAACTTCCTAGCAGACCGTCGCCAACATGTGACAGTCGATGGCCACAAATCCTCGACATCAAGGATGTGTCACCTCAACCATACTCTATAACATATATACCAATAGCTGCACATCTAACACCCCCGGTACACTGAGCTTGAAATATGCAAATTAACTGGCTCTGGTTGGTCTGATAGAGAACTGCGACGAGAGCAACTACCGCGAGGAGATAGCCACATTAGAGTCATGGAGTCAACACCATCACCTCCTCATTAACGTGTCCAAGACAAAAAATGGACCTGGACTTCAGGAAGAAGAGCAGCGCTGTTACACCCATCCTCATGAATGGGAAGGAAGTGGAAGTGGTCGACCAGTTCAAATATTTTGGCCTGACACTCCAGTCATATCTCTCATGGTCACAACATTGTTTGGAGACTGTCAGAAAGTGTCATCAGAGACTTCTTCCTCAGACAGCCGAAAAAGTTTGATGTGAACAGCTCTATCTTGACATCCGTCTACAAAGCTACTATTGAGAGCATTCTCTCCTACTGCATCATGAATTGGCTGCCTGCACTGTCCCAAGCTGACAAGAACAAGCTTCAGAAGATCATTTTCACAGCCAGTAAAATCACTGGATCAGAGCTCCTCAGCTTAGACAAACTCTGCGCTGACAGAACACTTAGTGAGGCCAGGCACATCATGAGCGACCTCACACACCCTCTCAATTGCCAATTCAAAGCTCTTCGGTCCAGCAAAAGACTCCAGTCTGTCAGCACCAAGACTGAAAGACACAGGAAATCATTCCTCCCTCAAGCTGTTGCTCAATTGAATCAACTACAGCGCAGCCCGTAGCACCTCGTGTGTGTGTGTGTGTGTGTGTGTGTGTGTGTGTGTGTGTGTGTGTGTGTGTGTGTGTGTGTGTGTCTGTGTGCTTGTGAGAGAGAGGGAAAGTGTGTGTGTGTGTGTGTGTGTGTGTGTGTGTGTGTGTGTGTGTGAGTATGTGTGTGTGCGTGTGTGTGTGCGAACGCATGTGTGTATGTGCGTGTGTGTGTGCGCGCGCATGTGCGTTGTGTGCATGTATGCGCACGCGCATCATTTGCAACTGGGCGCCAAAGTTTTATTTGTCATTGTCACTTCTCACCTTTGTACCTGAGATAGCTCTGTGTACATACTACTTAATCACACACCCTCCTCATGTAATAAACTTGTTTGTCCTCTGTACATATCGTCATACGTTTTTAAAACTCGCTCTGTATGTCTTTTATATTGTATAATTTGTAAGAGTGAACTGCAAAGCAATTCTCCTATAATGGAAGCTTAAATAAAGTATTGTATTGTATTGTGTTGTGTTGTGTTGAATTGTATTGTATTGTGTGTTGTATTGTTTGTCCATCGATCGCCTCATTTTTAATCAACATTCCATAAACCTTGTCTTTAGATCTCTTGGAAGCTTCTGAAAGGTCAGAACATAGAGTGCAACACACGAGACAACAATTTTTGGGTCGCACTTGATTGAAATCTATGAACTGCAGAACAAGGCGAAGTCCATCTTATTTGCTTTCATACATGGCAGTAATTTATGCAATCTTGCATGAGAGAAAGATGGAGGTTCCTTCAGTAGCTGGATGGAGATTGGCTCTGAAAAACGTGATGCCATGAAATCCATCAATTAATAAAGCGCAGTGACTTCACTTTTCAGTTACAGCATCGTGCAACATCCCACTTTATCTCCAATGAGAAGAAGGAATTCAATCCTGGTTCAGGCATCGGGATTCCTTTTCACGCTTATACTTTGGAATGCATTTTCGAAACAGTTTGTATCAGTAAAAGCATTTGTTTGTATAGTTACATGTCGTTGCACTCAACACCGTCACGCTGAATACACCATTGTTGGTGGCGAATGACATTTGTAAAGCAATGCCACCAGGATGATCTCTGGGGAATGCGAGTAACTTCATTCCATTCCCCAGATCCACGCCTAAATGTGTGTTTTAATTGGTCAAAGCTTCGACTTACTTCGTCGAAGTTTCCACATCTCGTAAGTGATTTGGGGGGTTTGCCAAGTGTCTGATGTTTGAAATAGACGTCAGTGATCGAGTTCTGGGAAGTCTGATGTATACTTTGGCGAAGTTTCCACTTCGCGTAAGTGATTTGGGGGGTTTGCCAAGTGTCCGATGTTTGAAATAGACTTCAATGTGTTCTGGGAAGTCTTCGGCGAAGTAGGCCGCAGCTGCGTCCTGACTGGACACATAAAATCACCATTTATTTCCGGAGTCGCTGAAAGCCTTGGCCGTACAGCGATCTACGTGATACCACTACTAGTTTCGCATAGCTAAATGAGGGCATGGTGTTGGCCTTTTTGAATGCAGCAGTCCCCAACATGTCCTTCGTTTCTTGTCGGGCATTACCCCCCCCCCCCATTGGAACGCCCCACTCCGGAGTGCATCTTGTTGCCATTAAAGCAGAGATAATGGAAAGTTTTCTGCACCAGGATGCAGTCAGCCGTCCTCTTCCTACTTCGTTGTCCATGTGTCTAGCGATTGGTGGACTTGGTTTTCACGCTCGACTTAACACGTGCTCGCCTTGCTCTGCATGATTGCCTCCTAAATGGATGTCTTTTCCTATGCTGCTGCAATCATTCGTGGATACTGAGTTTCCCCATGCAAGTATCCTATAACTGCAGTCTTCCACTTATTGCCTTCGACCTTTCAAATCATTGAGGTTAGTGTCAAGTGCATTTACCTTCCCACGAAACTTCATAATACTGGTGACTAGACCAATATTAAATGCAATGGTGCGTCGTGTATGTATATATTGCGACTTTCCACCCATTTCTGAGTGCTCAAACCTCACTTTTTTACTTGCTGGTCTTAAGGTCGCTCTGAGTTTATTCCAAAACCTTCTGAGCTCCCTAAAGAGCACGCAATCAGGCTGCGGACGTGTGCGCAGCAGTAATCTTCTCGCAACTGTCCACAGGTACTAGATTTAACTCCAGAGTGAGAGAAGCAATGTGTGGAAGGAGGAATGTAAAACCCCCGAGTGTCCGTACTGTATATCTACGACTTGTAGGGGTGGGGGGAAGGGGGTGGGGGCAGGGAAGGGAATGAGGCAGGGAGGGAGGAGATGGGGTACACCGTAAGCCGAACCATTTTTGCTTCTGTTTTTTTTTCCAACCGCGGTTTTTCCCGATCTACTTTGTAGATCGACGAACGCACTGCTTACGTCCCTTGTACAGCTTTCCAGATCTATTCTTAGAAAAACGAGCACTCTATGTTTGGACACCCGTTTGTTGTTGTGACAATGTGAGTTGGGAACCATGATCAAGTATGCAGTCTAGTACACATCTATCTGCGCAGCATCGGACGCAGCACCCCCTGTCTGCAAGCCACTGCAGGTAGAGCGATGTAATCAAGCGGCAGGAATTCCACGGAGGGAAAGAATAACTTACCATGGTGCTGGACTGGTGTTGTACATGTACTGTGGTCGTTGATAACACTCCGGTTCCTAAGGTGTAAGGATGCAGAAACCACGCGTACTCCTGTCGTCTCTGTCAGATTGCGGGGCTATTCTACACAGATTACATGTCTTCAGTTCTTCATCCGAGATTAGGGGAGGGCATTAGAGGCCAGCATTTCTGAGAAGGAACAGTATTTTAATGTCAATGTACTTCAAAGCATTCAGGTCCAACTTTTTTTTCTCTCGAAATTTATAGAGTTCCGAACGGGGCGGCGGATTCGGTTAAAGTTCACCTGCGTGCTATTCCTTGCTTTCAAAAAGTCACCAAACAACACACGATCGACTGACTGGGCTGATTGATCGAGTGGGCGACTGAGTATTGAACGAGTGAGTGGTTCATCGATTGAATGATTGGTTCATTAATTACTTGAGTGCGTGAGTGAGTGAGTGAGTGAGTGAGTGAGTGAGTGAGTGAGTGAGTGAGTGAGTGAGTGAGTGAGTGAGTGAGTGAGTGAGTGAGTGAGTGAGTGAGTGAGTGAGTGAGTGAGTGAGTGAGTGAGTGAGTGAGTGAGTGAGTGAGTGAGTGAGTGAGTGAGTGAGTGAGTGAGTGAGTGAGTGAGTGAGTGAGTGAGTGAGTGAGTGAGTGAGTGAGTGAGTGAGTGAGTGAGTGAGTGAGTGAGTGAGTGAGTGAGTGAGTGAGTGAGTGAGTGAGTGAGTGAGTGAGTGAGTGAGTGAGTGAGTGAGTGAGTGAGTGAGTGAGTGAGTGAGTGAGTGAGTGAGTGAGTGAGTGAGTGAGTGAGTGAGTGAGTGAGTGAGTGAGTGAGTGAGTGAGTGAGTGAGTGAGTGAGTGAGTGAGTGAGTGAGTGAGTGAGTGAGTGAGTGAGTGAGTGAGTGAGTGAGTGAGTGAGTGAGTGAGTGAGTGAGTGAGTGAGTGAGTGAGTGAGTGAGTGAGTGAGTGAGTGAGTGAGTGAGTGAGTGAGTGAGTGAGTGAGTGAGTGAGTGAGTGAGTGAGTGAGTGAGTGAGTGAGTGAGTGAGTGAGTGAGTGAGTGAGTGAGTGAGTGAGTGAGTGAGTGAGTGAGTGAGTGAGTGAGCGAGCGAGCGAGCAAGTGAATGAGTGAGTGGAGTGGAGTGAGTGAGTGATTATTGACTGGTTTGTTGATTGATTGACTTACTGACTGACTAACTCGCTGGCTGACTGACTGACTGACTGACTGATTGACTGATTTATTGACTGATTGATCGATCAACCGATCAATTGATTGATCG
>JAWQFJ010014800.1:77500-85000 GCA_034096865.1 Theodoxus fluviatilis | reverse complement strand
TCTGAGAAAGCTTCTTTCATTATTTGTTCCTCTATTTAATCAAAGGCCAACCCTGATTTACACAGACAGTCTCTTACCGACATAAACCAGTTCATATCATCAGGGACTGATATACCTTCTAGCATGAGGAGCGCCTGTCTAGGTAATCTATCATCTGGCATTTTTTGGAATCTAAACCAGTACTTAATGGCCCTAACTGTGCTATTCACTATGATAGGGAATCTTCCCGTTTCACCATAGACTAAATTATTTGGCGTCTTAGTATTTAAATTCAAATATTGCTTGCACGCAAATAGGTGTGCTTTCTCAACATTTGTGTGCACCCTTAAACCCCACAGTTCAGATGCATACAACAGGGAAGGCTGTATCTGCGCATCAAATAAATTGAAAAAGATGTTTGGTTTACGATTGTTCAATTTCCACATCATCTTAAGTCATGAGACGATTTTCTGCTTTGTCTTCGTTGCAATGCTGTCCAGAGCTACACTCTCTGACAGCTTGGTCGTAAAAATGTACCCAAGGTATTTAAATGAGTTAACCACCTCAAGGCGAGCTCCGTCAAGGAACCACCTTTCTCCCCGAGCCAGAAAACCTCCTCGACGAAAAACCATGACTTTCGTTTTTTCTGTATTGACTTTTAGACTGAGTTGTTTGGACGCATAAGAGAGGTTGTCTATCTGGGTCTGCAGGCCCGCAGGGGAGGTAGATAGCAGCGCAATATCATCTGCATATATAAGAAAAACTATTTCTGCCTTCCCACTTTGCATCTACCATGTTCTCGAACAAATTCAACAACAAATGTAATAAATAAGGAAAATAGTATCGGGCTCTCTAAGGCGCCTTGTTTCGTTCCAACTGGACAATCAAATAAGTCCGACTTGCTACCGTTCCATCTGACACATGCCTGTACTTTATCATTCATTGATTTTAACATTTTAATGAGTTTCGTAGAAATACCCAATTTTGTTAGCACACTCCAGAGACATGTGCGATTCACAGAGTCAAAAGCTTTCGTGTAATCAATGAATGCAACATACAGCTTTCCTCTTCCGCCACCGTAAACAAACTTTGTTATCATAGCATGTAGTGTAAAAATATGATCTACGGTCGAATGATCCCTTCGAAAACCAGCCTGCTCTACACAGAGTTTGCTATTGTCTTCCACCCAGTTTTGTAGGCGATTCGTCAATACAGATGAAAACAATTTGCTTATGACACTTAGCAGTGAAATGCCTCTGTAGTTCTGGGGGGCAAGTGAGTTCCCACTTTTATGTATCGGGACAATGATCGATCGACTCCACTCTTCGGGGAAAGTCTGTGTATCATACAATACATTAAAAAGTTTGGTGAGGAAGGGGACCAAATGGTTTCTACCTAATTTTATGAGTTCACTAGGAATTTCGTCAAGACCTGGGGCTCTGCCTTGACTTAATTTTGCCACTGCCTGGTCTACTTCGTCAATGGTCATGGAGGCGTCTAAAATATTGTTATGTATGTCTTCGGCAATATCACACTCATTGGCCAGATTTGCTACGGGTACTATATTTTGGTTGAACAGATTCTCAAAATGCGACTTCCAAGTTTCTATTTTTATTTCTGGTATTTTAGCCCTTTTCCACGATTTCTTACGTATAACATGCCAAAATTTGTTGGGATTGTTTAGATTTTTCAGAAGATATGTACTCAGTTTCTTTTCGTGGTCTTTTTTCTTCTCGCGGATTAATTGTTTGTAGCTGTTTCTACAATGCACATATGAGAGAGAGAGAGAGAGAGAGAGAGAGAGAGAGAGAGAGAGAGAGAGAGAGAAAAAAAAGGAGGAGGGGTGTTAGGACGGGGATAGATTGGTTCCTTTATTGCGGCCGACGACCTGTCACAAAGTTAAAATGTACATGTATGTATTGAATACATACGTAAAACAAGCACAGAAAAGACTAACAGTTTAAGACACCATTTAGCTAACAAAAAAGGATGATTGGATCATCCTAATAAACATCAGCGCCTGGTTGTAAGTGTTATCTACTAATTTGCAGCTGTAAAACATCGTCCACGTCATTCCCAACCGGCATGTAACTGTAAAGCCATGCCATGATTAAGATAGTTCTTACAAAGCACAAAACTATATGTGCTAGCTCCAGAACACCATTCATTGCCAAATGGTGTATAGGCAACAGAAAAACATAAAACGCACGGTATTTACACATGTATCAAACTAAGGTTTAGAAATGCTTATGGGACACGACTTTTACGCATATCTTCAGAGAGAGAGAGAGAGAGAGAGAGAGAGAGAGACATACATACACACAAAGAAACTTGCACTAAACAAACTTACTCCAACCTTCTTGCAGTATGGCTTGAGTAGAGACATTACTTTGTTTTACGTCCAGCCCATGCCAACGAAACCAACTTCCACTTTTTCTCTTTTGGAGCCTCTCCACATTTTAAAGTTGAATATTACCCATGTGATATGATGTCATACCAAACAGCTACAAAATTCCTAAAAGTAATTCATTTTCACGTGCGCGTTGTAATGGAGGACAGCACCAGTCGCAAAAGATGCGCTGCTAGAAAAGATGCGTTTCAAGAACACCCGTACTTTATCGCGCCTTTCACACTGAAATTGTGTCTGGACGAAACTTAAGTCAGTCGTGTAGGTTTCGGTGGAAGTGCGTCACTGCCTTCTTCTACAATCTCTGGGCGACAGGGGGAGGGGGAGGGGGAGGGGGAGGGGGGAGCCTGAGTCCCAAGCAGGACGTTGAATACTTTTTTGGGGGAAAAATTTCCAGCGCCATTTATCACGTTACAAGAACATGCTCATGACACGACGTCACTGAGACGGAAGAGACGAGTTTTCAGGCCAGCTTTAAAAGAGGCATAGGATAGAGACGACTTCAGAGACACAGGGAGCCGATTCCATAGGTTTGTTTAAACTACGCTAAAGGACCGGTTGTCGTAGCTTCTCAGTTTTGATTGTGGGACTGTGAGGAGTCTCCTGTCTGGTGAACGAAGCCTTCTCGTAGGCTTGTGCTTCCTGAAGAGGTCTCTGAGGTAGACCGGGGCATGACCTGTTGCACACTTGAAGGCCACGAAAGAGTCTTAAATTTCACCTGCAGGTGAACTGGAAGCCAATGAAGATCCCAAAGCAATGGAGTCATATGAGACCACCTTAGCGGTCGCTTCACTGCTCTTGTAGCCGAGTTCTGGAGACGTCGCAGTCTCCGTATTTGCCCACTAGTTGCTACTGCGCAAAGACTATTGCACTAGTCCAGAAGGAACAGAATGAGGGTCACAACAAGAGTTCCTGCAATTTTCTCTGTCAGGTATTCTTTTTCACTCCAGATGCGTCGTAGCGTAGATGCATATGTATAGAGGAGATGTTCGGTGAATTTACTTCTCTACACCTGCTATCCTGTTCCATTTGTTGTACGCATGTATGAGGGCTCGCTACAGCTAAGAGTCTGTATCGGTAGGAAGTACAGTTTGCTCTTATCTGCGTTCCAAAAATGAAGGAGGAAGATGGCTTTCAAAATGAACTGGATTCCTCCGTCACACGATATGGCAGTAGCAGATAATGATTTAGTAGCTCAACAGCAGAACGATATCATGAGATGATGCATCCGCAAGATACAAACTGGGTCAGTGTCCGCAGGGTAAAACAAAAATGGCATTCCTTGGCATTGTCTCGATGTGGCTTTGTGGAAAACAATGCTTGCTGTGAAGCCTTTGCTATCACCCTCAAAAGAGACTATAAAATTAGGTGTTGTAGAACCACCGTGAGAATGTTCAAAATCAGAAGTTTAGCTTTTTTTTTCTTTATCAGAAGAAGTCGTATAAGTTTGTAAAATTTGAAACACAGCAACATAATCCACATTTTATTTGCTTTTTCGCCCCTGAATGATACGTGCTGGAGATATTTTGTGGGACTATCTACTTGTCAGACTTTGCAAAACGTCTACTTGGCACTGGCAAAGACAGTTTCCCATGCAATGAGATCCACCTACATCGCCTACGTTGTGACCTTCGGGACCAAGCGTTCATGCTCGTTCAACTGTGAAAATGTAATACCAAGCTGGACTGGTACACGTATCAAGAGAATAAACGAAATCATTCAAACAGGAAGCTACACGGGGATGTTGAGGAAGAACGAGAAGAACAAAGAAGGAACGGGCGCAGAGACTTTACATGTTGTGCATCCCTTGGTTTTCTGACTAGATCTGGAAGAGCTTTCCGTGCTTCTCTACTGCAGTTACTGTCATACAGACTCACTGTACTTTCTGAAGTATGTCTTTTTCACTCTCTCGAAGACGTAGCGGCCACTGTAAAGCGATAAGCTGTCAATACGAAAACGGCAACTGAATAATTACGGCAGTAAGTAATCGTGTAAGGAGAGTACTTGAGTTACTTTTTTTTCCTAGCTGACCTTGGCTGTTATCACACGGTGGTCTAGACCTTCAACATGAGGCGCTGTTTTTACTTCCTTGTTTCCGCACACAGCCCTCTGTATAACGTAGATAGACGGGGCAGCCCGAGCTACGACTGCACAGTGTGGGTGTGTTTGTACAGCCAGGTGCCTCTAGTACGCTGTGTGACACCGTCATTGGAAGGCGCTGTCGCTGTTTGCATTGGAAAGCTAAAAGGAAGGCGTGGGCTTCATTGAAGATCCGTATAAAGGGCACACGCCTTACGTCATAGCCAGCCCTCCCCTCCCTGCCTCCGCAGACGTGCCACCGGTATAGGTCATCTGCAAGCTCTAGCTTGTCGGACTGGCTACATTTTTGCCTCTGAAAAAAGTTGTCACATGTATTTGCTGGCCATGGTTTTCTATTGGGCTCACATTTATGTTTTAGTTTCATAATTACCCCCACTGCACTCTCGTCGTCAGAGAATGAGAGGAGGCAAGTCACATGTAAATACGGGAAGACTTGGTCAAGCTCAAAAGCTAAAGCGCTAATGTCTCTCTTGAGATATTCTTAATCAGAATGATTAATTTTGGGTCAGGGACTTTACGTCGACAGGTGCATGTAGATATTTACGATGCGGATTTTGTTTGTTTGGGTTTTGTTTTTGTCTTTCACTGCGCTGCAATTTTCTGACGCTGCAATGGTCAATGGAGTAAGAAAGTCTTTGCTTACTCTAGAGCATCTGACCTGCTTTTTCAAAGGACTTCGTTAGCCAGTATTTCTCAGCCTATGTTCCGACACTATGTAGTACAGCGGAAGATCACTATGAGGGTTTCCCTTTGAACGTGGCTGGAACTGACAGTTAAATCATGCTACGAAAAGTTGTTCCTGGTGATCCGAACCACGCTTCTGTAATTACTGCACGTCGTTATTGGCTGTGCATTTCAATTCCTATCATCGTCGAATTCGATGCATACCCATTGATCAACAAGTTTGAACTGCATAACTCGAACAGGTCAATAATAACCATATCTGGTCAAGATGTTGCTAAAAATGGATCTCCTACGACTGCTATGGCATACCTCTGAATGAAATATGAACTGGGCAAGATTATCAAGATCCTGACATAGCTGATGGCCGCAAATAATTCACGCAAGGGTCTCCTAACATTCTGCGAAGGAGAAGCGTGAGATGGTGATGCCATTCAAGTAGTACGATCTGCACACGGGCAAGCTCGCTGCCGACGTCACTGCTGAAAAAGCGGCGACGCGGTCCGATGGCGGGCCGAGGAATTTCTCTGGTAAAGGTCAGCTCTGGAGACGTGACGCCGGCCTGCCCTGCAGAGCGGAACGGTCTTAGGGGTCAAGCTGGCCCTGATCAATGAGACTTGTGGGTTTTCGTGGAATTTCGCAGCTGCATAGCAAATTTTTTGGTGAGTTAGGCTGCATGCATGCATGCAAGTTTCCTGGATGTCATTCAGCTTAGTCCCGCGGGTGAGCATTTTCCGTAGGTGGTGCATGCATTTTCATCCTAAAGGTTACAACTAAGCGCGTCTCAAATGATTGATGCCATTGACACACTTTTTTAGGACCAGAGGGGAAATTCGTGTTAGCCGCAACAAATTCTTTCTTTGTCGGCTCAATCGACCGAAGGATTTCTGTAAAAATCTTATCGATAGCATTTCAAAGCGAAGGTAAATTGTCGACTTTGTTTTTCATCTGATAGCCTCGCACCACTGGTGGTAGATGATCATTTGCAGCAGCACGATGGTCTGTGGTTGTATTGCTGATCACTCTACTTGTTTTCTTTCAAAATATGAAAGTCTTCCTGAAAATAATGTAATAGGTCGTGTGAGTTCATTAAGGCTGCAAATTTTGAAGAAGAGAGTAATTGAGATTATTAATCTCTACTCTGCTTTTTTAATCTTTCTGTGGTTGAATGAATGCATACTTCAGTGTATGTGTATGTGTGTGTGTGTGTGTGTGTGTGTGTGTGTGTGTGTGTGTGTGTGTGAGTGTTTGTGTGTGTGTGTGCGTGCGTGTGCGTGCGTGTGCGTGCATGCGTGTGTGCGTGTGTTTATAGGTGTGCATGTGTTTGCGTATGTGTTAATGCGTCCGTGTGTTCTCTCGCGAATGTTCGTGCAAGTATGAAGGATTGAACCATGAGTTTTTCAATCTGCCACCGTCTTTGAATCTCAGTACTGCAACAGCCTTGCTGCCCTTCCTACAGCCTTCCTGGGTCTTCTCTCTGCAACTCCTTCTGTAACGATTTGCTGCTTCCTCCAGCCCTTCCTTCCCACAGGGGGTTTGGGACAAGAATAGACCCACCGCGTCTGGGAACGCGATTCGTACGAGGCTGGAATACTCCCCAGAAAGTCGAGTAGGTACTGTTACCTCACTGCGGGTCATCTTTCACCGAGTTTGTCGTCAGGTGCCAGTAAAGGATTGATGAAACGGCCCAGTGAGACGGGGGTAAAGTGTACAGCGGTTTGAGACCCAGACATGGTGATGAGTCGCTATATAAAACCACACCTGTACCTTTCCAAGGCATAAGAGTTTTAACCACAGTATAAATAGCCTGCGACTAAAATTAATATACAAGCGTGAGTGGATGAGAATGAGCGTACGATGAGTGAGAGAACAAATGCAAGGGAAAAGTTCGTGGCGGCGTGATCGGCAGACCTTGCAATGACCAAAGACTAAATAGAAGATGAAGTCAAGCATCACATGGTGGTTGCACATGACTGGGTTGCATGTCCGCTGTCCTCCACACTTCCGCCTTGGTCTGTGTGGGCCGTGTGTGTATTCCCTACGACAGGACTTCTCTGCCTGTGCAGCAAAGGCCTGTTTTATTTTAGCAACGCTTGCACCTACTGTGACGTGGTAGTGTCATAGGCTAGACGCTGGTTTATCCTGAAACGTGGAGCGTGACCTACTTGCATGTGAATGACATGACGTTTTCACCCGTCAAATCTTTTCTTGTCTGTGATCACCATTTTACCCAATTAAATGATACTTTCCTCTAAAAATGTTTGTGTAATCACACGCAACAAATACAAAAATCTTTGGGTCCGAGATTTCACGAAATGCTTACTGTTACAGCC
>JAWQFJ010014800.1:50000-67500 GCA_034096865.1 Theodoxus fluviatilis | reverse complement strand
GAAAAAGTGAATTGCAAATTATAGTTTTTTTTTTTCCATATTTACTTTTGTCCTGCTCTTTGGTTTTTTGTCCGTTGTAAGCTGGATCGAGCAGCGCATGTACACGTGACTTTCTTCCACCTGTGAGACGCTCCTTGGTTTTGCTACTGCACCAGATTGTCGCTTCCCGGTTGCGTGTATACTTTATGGAGTACAAGCCTGTGACGTATATACCCTCCACTTTAATTTTCTCAATTTGTAAATTCTTCTTTCTTCTCTTGGTCTAGGGGTATGTGTGGAGGGGGGTCACACATATAATTTATTCTCTCCCACTCTCTCACTGTTCACATAACATGACACAGTGTACGTTAATGATTTTCTTTAATGAAGTTAAATCATGAAACAAAATGAATTCTATAACCCAAAGAATAGAGTCAATCAAATTAGTCAGTCTATCTGCAGACTGAACGTGTAGAGTTACTCTCTTTACACCAACCCAAAGAATACAATTTCAAAGCAACTGTATACGATCAGTCATTGGACCAAAGTCAATCTACTTCTCAGAATACTGAGAGGTGTGTTTCCTCTAAACGACAATGAACTTGAATTTAGCAGGTTAATCAAAAGTCTCTTACGTAGACACGATGGGCGACGCTATTTCAGGGTTTCAAAAGTCATTTGAAGTGTACTTACAAGAGAGTCTCTCCAGGCTGACGTGTGACGCTAATTCAGAGGCGCGTCACAGATGAAATTTCATTCACATCATTCTGGTCACACAGACCATCACACACAATCTCTCTCACAAGGCTAATCCTTAGAGAGAGATTAAAACAGGCCATAAACGTGATGTGTATTCAACACAACACGACACAGCTCCAGCGCTAGAGTGGAGATAGATTTTCACACTTGACACTCAGCGTAGCGTTTCGCGTAGACTGAGGGAGAATTCCACACGACGAACATTAATACAGGACTTCAGCAGATTGTCCTGTCTTCAGCAGATGGCTTGGCAGAAATTCTTTCTGCCACGCGTGATCGATGAGCGTCGATTTGATCTGGCCTCGAGGTACAATAGGCTGTGCGTGCACGCACGTGAAGATACAGTTCTTAGTTCAGGATTTTCAATGGAGGTTCTTTTTCGTGTTATTCCTGCACACGGAGTGGCTACTATTCACTCTTAGACATCACGTCTTTCCGGCCCGCAAGCCCAGGGGCGGGTTTCAAAATGCGAAGATCTCGGTAGATCTACGTAGATCTCGCCGAATGGGCAGTTTCATTCTTTGCTTGCTATCGAGCCAATCGTAGACGAGCGTAGATTGAGCGAGGCAGCTTGAGAGGTGCCTAGCTTTTAAGATTCGAGACAAAAGTTCGTCGTGGATGCGTTGACCTGCATTCGATGTGTAAACTGTAGGAGGTTTCACGATCTCTTAATGCATTCAACATACACCTTTGATAAATTAATGCTGTGCATGGCTTCTATTTTCTTTGGATGGGTTGCTAGTATCTCGAAATAGAGCGTTTTCTGAATGAACCGGCAACACGTCGGCCATTGAAATGTGGCCAGTTCACCTCTTGTCGTGACGTCTACGCATGCGCATTACTTCGTCACGTTGGGTAGTTTCTTTTTTAGCTAGCTCTTACTGCGAAGCAAGATCTTGCGACCAAGATCGACTACCTATTTTGAAACCCGCCCCTGTGCTCACTGAATCTCACTCGCTCCTGCGTCGTCTAAAGAATCACAACAAAACCCACACTGACCAGCCTCAGCCAATCAGATTGTTAGGAATAGCATCAGTGTCCTAGTTACTCTGAGCTGGTCGTTGCAGCATTGCGCCAAACGTTGGATTTTAAAAACCTAGACAGATAGTTCACGAAAGGTTAGACTGGCAATTTCTATCAGATATTGTATTTTAAACAGTATGGGAAAATAGGGCGCCTAGTCGACATTTTGAACCGCCCAGACAATGAGAACAACGATCGACTCATCAGACATCACGTACGCGTCTACATCGCCCTGCTAACGGCTCTAGCAGCTCACCGCCAACTCGATCGCGTTTTCAAAAAACGCATAGAGAATATAACACAAGATAGACACGTTACAAAACTACAAAAAAACAAAAAAAACAGGGGGCTTCAACCGCCACAAAGCCTCAAAAACTAAGAATAGGCGAAACAATGGTCGCGGGAAGTTACGAAACATACTCGCACACGCACATGCATACGACAAACCACATAATACGCACGCTCAAGTGCGCTCTCTCTCTCTCTCTCTCTCTCTCTCTCTCTCTCTCTCTCTCTCTCTCTCTCTCTCTCTCTCTCACACACACACACACACACACACACGCGCGCGCGCACACATGTGCACACGCACGCACACACACACACACACGCGCGCGCGCATACGACCAACGCATGAACACACAAACACACATTCACACACGCGCGCGCGCTCGCTTACACCTACGCACATATACACACGCACACCACACGCACGCACGCACACACGCACACAGAGACACACACACACTCGCACACAGACACACACACATACACACACACACACAGACACACAGACACACACATATATATATATATATATATATATATATATATATATATATATATATATATATATATATATATATATATACCAGGGCCCGTATTCACAACGGCGATTTATCTTTTTAACACTCGATTTATCCCCTAGCCCCGCGTTATCTTGATCGGTTAGATAAGGTACGCTCGTCAGAGGATCCTAGGTTGCGCTTTGCTATATATACTGGTTTCCAGCGAAGGGAGAGCGGAACAGGCAGTTGGAATCGTTTGAGTTTAGAGATAAATCGGAGTTAAAATAAATCGCCGATAAATCGCCGTTGTGAATACGGGCCCAGACATATATATATATAGGCCTATATACACACACACTCACACACACGCGCACGCGTGCACGCACGGACATTATTCACCACAACACACACACACACACACACACACACACACACACAAATTCACACACACACACACACACACACACACACACACACACACACACACACACACACACACACACACACACACACACACATGCGCGCACGCAAATACACTGTCACGCGCGTGTTAACCTAACTGCTGTGTGTGTGGTCTGGGCATAGACAGACTGAGATCTTTGTCACACAGCTAAAGAAAAGTTAGCACGTGGCAATAAATGAGAGAAAAAAAATGAATGCAAAAGGGGGAACTAACAACTAAAGAAAAAAAATCACTGCACACAGTATTGGTTATTCAAAATAATGACATTTATTAAGACAGACAAGACGAAAAACAACGACACCACAACAGACAATTAATATTAAATAACAATGAATATAAAACGCCACCCCCCTGGTAGTGCTAGGGGTTGAACCCTGGACCTCTCACACGCGAAGTGAGAGTATTAGTCCTGGACGCCAAAGCCTAGCTCGAATACCTCCCACTTCCACCCAACCCCGTCCCAGAAAGTCCCACGTGGAAAATGTTCAATCTCACACAACTAAAGGTTGGGGGAGGGAAAGGGGGGATCGATAATCCCAGGGTACATGACCTGTAGACGCTGCATCTTGACAACGTTGACTCTTGAAAACGTAGAACCCGTGGACAGACGGGACGTAGAAACTGGGATCTTGCAACCGTTGAATCTCGAGCCTTGAATCTCGAACCTTTAGTCTCGAACCTTGAGTCTCGAACCTTGAATCTCGAGCCTTGAACCTTGAACTCGTGAACCTCGAACCTTGAACCTTGAAACCTGGCGACAAATGTTCAGATGGAAGCATGGCGGACAATACTTCCATTCCCCGTTTGATACTGCCCGCCCCCAACCCTTTACAATTTCACTATCTCTTTCGTCCAACTTACTGTGGATTTACATTGAAACCCCATGGGTGCTACAACAAATAACCACCACCAAATTATCTTTTACACAATATCATATGATAAAACATCATCGAAGCATCACCACACATAGCTTTGCATTGAAAACTCAGGAGTAGTACCACAAACAAATCACTACCCCTAAATTATCCACTAAACAATGCATCATACGATAAACCATCATGGAAGCATCACTACACACAAACACTACTACATGCAACATAACGGTTTAGCACGTTTCACTACGTGGCTCCATTTTTATCTAATCAGAGACCAGACTTGCACGTTACGGATAACGATAACAGTTCAACTTACTTCCGACTTCTTAATGTTTACTGTCCCAAAAGCGAAGTTCCAAAGAGAAAGGGACGACCGTCGCAACTCCAACTCCCATGTAGTTGAGACAACCTTCTCTGGCGTCAGGACCTAGTCTTACACTGACACCAAAGACACTACCACCTTTAAGCTATAAACGCTTTCAAAAGGCGAACAAACGAGAGAGCTCAACAATTCGACAACCGTATCGAATCTCTCCTTTAGCAACTCTGACGTCCCTCCAAAATCTCCTTGACGTCACTCCAAAAATCTCTTTGACGTCACTGCACTATTTGGCCTAATTCTGTCTCTTTTCAAAAGATAAACTGTGGAATGCCTAAACCATATGCGCACACAACCAGTTCTATAAATTACTTTCCTATCTCCCTGTCGCCAAGGTTGATACGAGAAAAAACAACACGGACAGCACGAGACAATGAAACACATTAGCGACGCGCTATACTCCGGCGCCCTAAAAATGACTTGTGACATTCACACAGACACATACACCACACCACACGCGCGCGCGCGCGCACATGCACAAACATTGACACACACTCGCACACACTCACTCACACACACTCATGCACTCACTCACACACACACACACACACACACACACACAGAGAGAGACACACACTCACTCACACACACATACACACTCTTTCACAAACACACACACACACACACACACATTCACACACACATACACATACACACACATACACACATACACACACACACACTTCAGCTTTCATGACAAGTCAGTGGGCAACTTAACAGCAAAGAAGCCGACCACTCAGCTTCCTTCTCTAGAGCACAGCGAGAAGTTCTGTGCGACAGACGTGACAAGGAGGGATGCTTTTGACTCAGGCTTGACTGGTTCTGGTGTTGACCTCTTGCCAGGCTCCAATTGGATGATTTGTCAAGTGACATAGAATTCGAGGTTCCCACACACTCGTAAACAATTCTTCAGGATATTTAAATTTCCCAGGCATAATGTTATCATGTCTTCATAACTTTGTAGAGAACAGAACGACTGACGAGACAACGATTGCTGATGAGCGAATGAATGAATGAATAATTAGAGCACTTATGGACGCGTGAATTAAGTATGAGGTGTGTGTGTGTGTGTGTGTGTGTGTGTGTGTGTGTGTATGTGTGTGTGTGTGTGTGTGTGTGTGTGTGTGTGTGTGTGTGTGTGTGTGTGTTTGTGCACACTGCATCATTCATCGTAATCTGACGAAAGTACAGAAAAACAGAAACAAAATTACCTCCTCTCCAACTCCATTGCACCTCACTCCAACCTTGTCCCTCCCACCCCCACACTCCACTCGTCAATTCCCCCCTCCTTCCGCTCCATAGTCTCCCCAACCCCACACCCCCATCCCCACTTACCCCTCTGTCCACTCCCCCCTCCCTCTGCTCCATAGTCTCCCCATCTCCGCATCCCCATCCCCCCTACCCCTCGGTATACTCCCCCCTCCCTCTGCTCCATAGTCTCCCCATCCCCGCGTCCGCCCCGACCTCTCTTTGCTACAGCTGTACATCTCCCTCCACCATTTAGTCTTCCAACACTCTGTACCACTCCACCTCTGTCATTGCCCCGTCACAACATTTCAGTCCACTCATCCCTTCGGTACGTGTACTACGTCCCATCACCCACCAACCCCCACGCTCCACCCCCTCCCATTTCCCCATTTCCACTTCACACTCTACTGCACCGCCGCTCCACCAGTCTTTTTCCCTCGTTTGAACACTCTGCATATGTAAACGACTTTTCATTTGATCACCTATGATATTCATATTGGGCTTCCTCTAGGCGTAGCCGCAACAGACATGTCGCGCGTTGTATGACGCAAGCGCCATGGGGGGCTCTGACCTATTTCCCATTACCTTTAATGTTTAATGCGGCACAGCGCCCCGAAGCGCGCGCCATATACAACGCGTGCAGACAGGTCCTTCAGCCTTGCTCGGCTCCCACCTGGGATGTGTTGTCCTCGTCATTGCTGACGGGAGTTCCAGGGCAAACCCACTGCTGCCTGCACTGCTCTGTGGTGTATTGCAAGGCTGGGATGCGCTATGCAGTTGCGAGTGTTAGGCTCTTCTCTGTGTTGTACGATGATGTACCTCACAGTATCGTGCAGTGTTGTGTTTTACAAACATGCGCGCGCGCGAGCACACACACACACACACACACACACATATCAACAAAATTAACCCACAGGCGTATGTGGGGAGAGAGAGAGAGAGAGAGAGAGAGAGAGAGAGAGAGAGAGAGAGAGAGAGAGAGACAGACAGACAGACAGACAGACAGACAGACAGACAGACAGACAGACAGACAGACATACAGACAGACAGACAGACAGACAGAGGCAGAGACAGAGAGACAGAGAGAGAGACAGAGAGAGAGACAGAGAGAGAGACAGAGACAGAGAGAAAGAGATTGATTGAAAGGGAGAGAGAGATTGATTGAGAGAGATTGATTGAAAGAGATTGAGAGAGATATACATGTAGAGAAAGGCAGGCGTGGAGGCGGGGAGGCGTGGAGGCGGGCGGACGGACGGACAAAAATACAGATACTAACGCACGCAACACTTACACACACACACACACACACACACTCACACACACACACACACACACACACACACACACACACACACACACACACACACACACACACACACACACTCACACACACACACATGAAGACGTACTGACAGACTCGTAACACTAGAATGACAGATACCCAGGAATGCACATGAGGACTGACAAGTGCGCCATCCCAACACAGCCCAGTCTACTTCCCTACATAACGATACCCTGGCTACTTTCTTCTGTTCCAGACTTTATACTTGTGGGTGCGCTGTGCCTCCTCCAACTGTTCACCGTCAATCAGGCGACCTCTACGTCCCCCACGCTCAGTACGAACATCTCGTCAACCGCCACCCTCGACACCTCACAGGCATCCACACAGACCCCCGGCTCCACAGCATCATCCGTGGAGACCTCCACAGTCCCTGACGTCGCTTCGGGATCGCCGTTCACTGGAGCTAGCACCACAGCTTCAAGTGATCAGTCTTCCAGCACAGGCGGCACGTCCAGTGCCACAGCTTCAAGTGATCAGTCTTCCAGCACAGGCGGAACGTCCAGTGCCACAGCTTCAAGTGATCTGTCTTCCAGCACAGGCGGAACGTCCAGTGCCATGAGGACCACACCTAGTTCCACAACAGCGGGCCAGACCTCAATAACGTCTTCCAGCGCCTCGAGTTTCACCTCCATCACGCCATCTCCGACGCCGTCCGTCACGAGTCCCCTGACGTCAGTCGAAACGACGATGACGTCACCTTTTACGACTGACTTCACTTCCGCTGCCAGCAATGCGATGTCGAGTGTCTCCGCTTCCACGTCCCAGTCCTCCACGAGTGCCTTCCCCACACAGGAACCCTCTGCAGGTAAACTAGATGCTTCCATACATCCCCACCCCCTCACCCCCCACCTCCACCCCCCAGGGTATTACTGTAGTGACAGGTCGTAGCCACCGTTTTTCTTGGTAAGGCTATGATAGTGTAGATTGTAGAAAAGAAATGTAACCTGTTCAGATAAAAGTGGTCTTAATCTGTGTGTGTGTGTGTGTGTGTGTGTGTGTGTGTGTTTGTCTGTGTTTGTGTGTGTGTGTTTGTGTGTGTATGTGTGTGTGTGTGTGTGTATGTGTGTGTGTGATATCACGCTTCTTTCCAATAAGGATAGGACTCTGCATGGATGTGACATGTACATGAGTACTTCAAAAACAATACTTGCATGTAGTTGACTGATGCGTTCATTTTATTACTTCCTTCTCTCTTCTTTCCCACCTATCCTACAGTAGCGAACTCTACTACGACAGCCACTTCAGATATGCCATCAATGCCAATGACGTCAACGCCTCCGTCGATGATGACCACTCTCACGATATCATCCTCTAATCCTGTACCCACGACATCCACGTCCTCTTCTCCCAGTACACATGAGACGTCACCGGAAAGCAGTGTACCAACGACCATTGACCCTGCATCTGGCAGTTCTGAGGCATCCAGTCAGGACAAGAGGGTCAGCGGTGAGCATTCTCAAAAGTGTGCTGTGGACTTAACAGAAATGCTTGATGAGGAAATAGTTCAGATATGTCAACGATGCAGTTGTTACACTGCTTAACTCGCTCGTTCTCCAACACCAGTAATCTGGGCACTCCATGGTTTTATGAAGCCAAGAAAGGTTGATCGACCGTAAAGTCTCAACCATCCATCCATCCATCCATCCATCCATCCATCCATCCATCCATCCATCCATCCATCCATCCATCCATCCATCCATCCATCCATCCATCCATCCATCCATCCATCCATCCATCCATCCATCCATCCATGCATCCATCCATCCATGCATCCATCCATCCATTCAGCCAGCCATGCATCCATCCATCCATTCATCCATCCATCATCTATGTGAAGCATGGTGCCGCGCTGCCGGGGTGTGGGATGGCTCGAGCAGGCAGGGAGTGTAGAGACGGTGTACTTGTCTCTCTCCCTTCACTCCCTCCAAGGAATCAGCAGACAAGAAGGTGTGGCATCAAATTTATCCGTCTTTATTCATGGTAACAGACAGCGCAGTACAGGGCTACCTCCTGCTGGGATGACCTCCCCGTGGCCTCTGTCGCTTCTGTCCTGCTCTGGCTTTAAATAGTCTCTGCACAGGCCTCAGCGAGAGCAGATGGAATTTCTAACTCAAAGCTTGAACCTGTGGTTCCCAGTGAAGGCAAAATTGTGCTGACATAACAGCTTCTAACAAATGTTTGAGTCCTAAATTAACAGTCCCATATGACAAACTTCACTCCGTTGGAAAGTACGTTAGTCAAAGTACATTCTGCGGCAATGAATGAATTCCAAAAGTGATTTAGTTTATAGATAAATGGCCAGTGAAATATTAACAGCGCCAATTAAATCAGGTACTTATTCATCGTTTTCTTTGAATATTACCGGTTACAACTCATGGAGTGCAGGTTGCCATGTATGGGATGATTGATAAGGATAAACACTAGGTTTATATTCAATACTAGATGGTTTACTCGTTTCCACCTTTTCCAATCTCCACCTTTTCCCGTCTCCACCTTTTCCCGTCTCCACCTTTTCCATTTCCCTCTCACCCTAAATAACTGTACCGTAGATACTCCCCCCCCCCCAACCCACCCCCGGCCTCCCCCCCCCCCCCCCCCCCCAGTCTCACCGCACCCCCCGGCATCACCCCACCCCCAAGCTTTACACTCCCCCCCCCAAATAACCATACCATAGATACTTTTCCACCCCCACCCACCCCCCCCCACCCCCCCTCCCATTCATGAAACATCAACGCGTGATGAGATGAGCTGAGCTCGGACCCGTAAAACCTCGTGCATCACAAAGCACACTTTGGAGCCGAGTTGCCTCCCTTTGCCCTGAACAGTTCCATGACTAAAAAGTTCCAGAGTGAATATCTCCAGAACGGTCGGATGTACACCTTCCAAAACGCGACGACTACCCCAATCAAGTCACAGGGGAGCAACATGCCAAATTTCGCGGAGATCCATGCACGGGCGGCGGAACGCATTGACTGGATGGATGGATACACAGATAGATACACAGACACAAAACCATTTGGGTTTTATATATATACTAGATGGTTTACCCATCTCCACCTTTTCCCGTCTCCACCTTTTCCAGTCTCCACCTTTTCCCGTCTCCACCTTTTCCCGTCTCCACCTTTTTCTGTCTCCACCTTTTCCCGTCTCCATCTTTTCCATTTCTCTCTCCCCCTAAATAATAGTACCGTAGATACTTTTCCACCCCCAACCCCCCCCCCCCCCGGCCTCACCCCCCCCCCCGGCCTCACCCCCCCCCCCGGCCTCACCCCCCTCCCGGCCTCACCCCACCTCCCGGCCTCACCCCACCTCCCGGCCTCACCCCACCCTGGTCTCACCCCCCCCCCCCCCCCCCCCCCCGGCATCACTCCCCTCAGCATCACTCCCCCCGGCCTCACCCCCCCCCCGGCCTCACCCCCCCCGGCCTCACCCCACAGCCTCACCCCCCCCCGGCCTCACCCCACAGCCTCACCCCCCCCCCCCCGGCCTCACCCCCCCCCCCCCGGTCTCACAGCACCCCCCGGCATCACCCAAACCCCTAGCCTCACCACCACCCCCTAAATAACCGTACCATAGATACTTTCCCACCACACACACACACACACACACACACACACACCCTCCCTCCCATTCACGAAACATCAACGCGTGAAGAGATGAGCTGAGCTCGGACCCGTAAAAGCTCGTGCATCACGAAGCATACTTTGGAGCCGAGTTGCCTTCCTTTGCCCTCATCAGTCCCACGACTAAAAAGTTCCAGAGTAAATATTTTTGGAACAGTCAGAGGTACGCCTTCCAAAACGCGACGACTACCCCCATCAAGTCACAGGGGAGCAACATGCCAAATTTCGCGGAGATCCGTGCACGGGCAGCCAAATGCATAGACTGGATGGATACACAGATACACAGACACAAAACCGTTTGGGTTTTATATATATAGATTACAGACAGTACATGATACATTAGATGAATAAACTGTAAAATCCGATGGGGTCTCAAGCACTGCAAAGACAGAGATAGTGCCAGATGAGAGAGTAAGTTTGCATGGACAACATATATCTCTAAGACAGCAACAGAGTGTGAGAGAAACATGCCTTCTCACGTATCTCTGCAGTTACAATCCACTCACACAAGCATGGGAACAGATGAGAGACAGCACGTTGAACTACAGTGGTCTGGACAAGTCTCTATATCCTATTCTCACCCTCTTACATATGCATCCATCCATCCATCCATCCATCCATCCATCCATCCATCCATCCATCCATCCATCCATCCATCCATCCATCCATCCATCCATCCATCCATCCATCCATCCATCCACCCATTGAGACAACATTTCAAAACACATGTAAATCGAAGTATTCTTATTTTTGTCTATGCATAATTTTTAGGTGAATGAACGCATATCATACACAGCTAGTTTATGCAAAAGCAGACTAAAAATAAGCTATGGCGAAATGATGGAAGTAAAATTACCTCCTTCCTCTTTGAGAAAAAATATAGCTCGAGTTTTCAATTGCATTGCTAACATCTTCGAAATATGTGAGAGAACGACATAGGCTGCTTCTAAACAACTGACACAGACGAACAATAAATGTCAGTTGTAGAGCAGGTGGTATTCTGTATTCAAAATATATCGAGAAAGACTAATCTATTTTGGAACTCAACGCTCACTTTTTCATTGAAGAAAACGGTAATATGTCCCTACATGTCACTCACCTAGCCATACCATCCATACACACACACACACACACACTCACACACACACACACACACACACACACACACACACACACACACACACACACACACACACACACACACACACACACACACACCCCACCCTCCTCTCAAAGTGTAAAGTTTCTTACTTGGGTGTCATTTTGGTCTTATAGTTTAAGGTTGCGATACTCCATCCCAGCTCTCTTGGCTGCGGTCGATTCTGTTCCGCATGTGTTTTCGTCTTCGATCTGTTCTTTTTTTGCCCTCGATTGTCCAGTGAGGTCCCATGTGACAAAATGGTAGTGATGACCCTTGAGGTCCCATGTGACAGAATGGCAGTGGTGACACTTGAGGTCCCATGTGTCAGGATGGTGGTGGTGACCCTTGAGGTCCCATGTGACAGGATGGTAGTGGTGACACTTGAGATCCCATGTGACAGGATGGTGGTGGTGACACTTGAGGTCCCATGTGACAGGATGGTGATGGTGACACTTGAGGTCCCATGTGACAGGATGGTGGTGGTGACACTTGAGGTCCCATGTGACAGGATGGTGGTGGTGACACTTGAGGCCCCATGTGACAGGATGGTGGTGGTGACACTTGAGGTCCCATGTGACAGGATGGTGGTGGTGACACTTGAGGTCCCATGTGACAGGATGGTGATGGTGACACTTGAGGTCCCATGTGACAGGATGGTGGTGGTGACACTTGAGGTCCCATGTGACAGGATGGTGGTGGTGACACTTGAGGTCCCATGTGGCAGGATGGTGGTGGTGACACTTGAGGTCTCATGTGACAGGATGGTGGTGGTGACACTTGAGGTCCCATGTGACAGGATGGTGGTGGTGACACTTGAGGTCCCATGTGACAGGATGGTGGTAGTGACACTTGAGGTCCCATGTGACAGAATGGTAGTGGTGTCCCTTGAGGTCCCATGTGACAGAATGGTAGTTGTGACCCTTGAGGTCCCATGTGACAGTATAGTGGTGGTGTCTGTCGCGGTTGGGGTAGGTGGAAGGTGGCTCAACCACCAATCGGAGAGTAAAAAAAGAAGAAGGGGAAATTCCTTCCTCAGTCACTAATCACATTTAAAAACAAAGACGCCACAAACCGAATCCGACGTAAAAACAACTAACCAATTACATAGACATCTTTCAAACAAAACTCTCACTAACTGAACATAAAAGAAGAAACAAAAACATTTATCCAAATAAAAACCTTAAAAAAACCGCCCAGCGGGCTTAACATTAACAGTTCTTAGTCCCATTTCTTCACCTCTCCTCTATATATCTTCCTCCCCATCCACAGGTGATGCAGAATGACAACAATCCAACCATGCACCAAAATAATGGCTCTGCACGAGCCGCTGCAGAACCACAAAAAAACACGCGCAAAACGCTCCAAAAATGCGCAGTCAGCAAGCGCCGACAGCGCATAACGCTCAAAGGCGCATCATCACAGAGAGACAACGTTCTCTATAATTTCTTAAAGTTAGAAAATATTAAACCGAGTCGTGACAGTGTCCCTTGAGGTCCCATGTGACAGATTGATAGTGGTGACCCTTGAGGTCCCATGTGACAGAATGATAGTGGTGACCCTTGAGGTCCCATGTGACAGAATGATAGTGATGACCCTTAAGGTCCCATGTGACAGAATGATAGTGGTGTCCCTTGAGGTCCCATGTGACAGATTGATAGTGGTGACCCTTGAGGTCCCATGTGACAGAATGATAGTGGTGACCCTTGAGGTCCCATGTGACAGAATGATAGTGGTGTCCCTTGAGGTCCCATGTGACAGAATGATAGTGATGACCCTTAAGGTCCCATGTGACAGAATGATAGTGGTGTCCCTTGAGGTCCCATGTGACAGAATGGTAGTGGTGACCCTTGAGGTCCCATGTGAATGAATGGTAGTGGTGACCCTTGAGGTCCCATGTGACAGAATGGTAGTGGTGACCCTTGAGGTAACATGTGACAGAATGGTAGTGGTGACACTTGAGGTCCCGTGTGACAGAATGGTAGTTGTGACCCTTGAGGTCCCATGTGACAGTATAGTGGTGGTGACCCTTGAGGTCCCACGTGATAGCGTAGACGTGCTGACCCATGAGGTTTCATGTGAGGGTGTGGTCATGTTGCAGAGCTGGAGCAGAAGCTGTCCCAGGTCTACATCGCTGTGGGCGTGCTGGCGGCCTCACTCTTCGTGCTGCTCCTCGTCATGCTCGCCTGCCTTGTCCACAGGTACGCTGTCACTTCATCTATTTGTTTATTCATTAACTTGTTATTACTTAATTTTGACAGGTTTGCACGTTGAGCATTCGCTCTTCTTTCTTTGCTCTCCCACCCCACCCTAATCCCACCCCCCACTCCCACTCCCTCTATCTAAGTTGTTGTTGTTATTCAATTGATACAAAGCAGTTCAATTAGGATTCATCAGAAGAATACGGAAGAAAATGTATCCAACTTTAACTGAATGAATTCTTTGGACTCCACCGTGACTTCGCTTACTATGTGCTGACTAACGCCTACAGGTATGTCTCTTTTAAAAAGGGTGCCTCTGTTCACTTCAATCTTGTGAGTAATTCATCTGTACCCTAGACTGATCAGACGTAAGCATCACGTTTGTTTAAAAAAAATTAAGTGTTTCAGTACAGCTGCGAACAGTTGTCTCTTTGGGACTTATCGGAGGATGTGAAGTCAAATCTGCACATGAAACGCCGTGCTGGACGCATGCAAGCGCATCCTTTGTTAGGATGCAGATCGTGTAAGGCGGGGGATGGGGCTCATTCAACACCACTGAAGGCAAACGTGACACTCTGTTTCAATACTGAATGACAATGGACTTTCGTATTGTCGGAGCATTTCTGTAAGTGCACGAAATTTCCTCAGAAAGAAAAGCACTTTCGTGTGCATAAATGATGTATTATCATATCCGTGACTAGAGAGCACTCTGAGAGCGTAAACCTCCACCAAGGACGCCACAATTTCTCTTCCATGATCTTTATAGTGTAGTTAATTTTTGTGGCCAAAAGCATCTCAGATATGGGGAAAGCATACGCCGGTGTCATCCATAGTTTGACGTCATCAACTTCGTAATGAGTGATGACATTTCTCTTTTTGGTTGTTATTCCCAAACTAGACAACAGATAACCTCCAAAAGTGAATGAATTGTTCCTGGACTTAAACTCTTACATTGCACAACATTTCATCGGAATCTGTTGTGAACTTTGTGAGTAATTTTACCGAATAACTAGCTAATGAACCAAGAGTAAAACATAACCTCCTTGACGGAGATAAAAATAATTTCGTCATGGAGCACGTTATCAAATTCAGTATCACTCTTCGAAGGCAGAACATATCCGTCTCACCTCATTTTGGTCTTCTCGGCCGGTCTTTTCCATATTAGTATTTTCTTAATATCGAAAGGCAGAATTAGAAACAGTGAAGAACTGTATACGTTGTCATGTACAAAACAAAGTGTAAGTAGGTAAATACACTTGCACATGAAGCAACTCCTATGGGCAGTTTGACGAATCGTGGAGACGTAATCTTTGCAAAAGAATGATCAGATGCACTAGTATAGAAGTGCAACAGTCTTCGAATCTCTAATACGAAACCAAACTAACGCGAGAAACAGAGAAAGTTTCAGGACCTCTGAGAGGAACCAAGTCTCCGAGTGCAGTCCTCACACATTCGCAATGAATATCCTGCAGCAGATATAATCGTGAGGGGAAAGTATCACGTCGTACACCGCACTTATATTGCTCATGTAACCCTCATGTGGTGTCGAAGGCAGGGTTTTGCAGAAATCACTGTTGAGTGCTGAAGGCAGTGTTAAGTCCTGAAGTCAGTGTTGAGTGCTGAAGTCACCGTTGAGTGGTGAAGTTACTGTTGAGTGGTAAAGTCAGTGTTGAGTGCTGAAGTCAGTGTCGGGTGCTGAAGACAGTGTTGGGTGCTGACGACAGTGTTGAGTGCTGAAGTCAGTGTTGAGTGCTGAAGTCAGTGTTGAGTGCTGACGACAGTGTTGAGTGCTGACGACAGTGTTGAATGCTGACGACAGTGTTGAGTGCTGAAGTCAGTGTTGAGTGCTGATGTCAAAGTCAAAGAACACCAACGACGCCAAACGGGGACGTTTTCTTGTTTCAGGTGCCGAGGTCCTGCCATCCGAAGAGCGGACAGTTTCACCGAATCTCCGGTACGTCTGGATGGAAATTTGATTCAGTGAATGTTGACTTTGTACTCCACCCAGTGCCTACCTTCTTCATCCATTGCATCGATGTGCGAACGTGTATGTGTGTGTGTGTGTATGTGTGTGTGTGTATGTGTGTGTGTGTATGTGTGTGTGTGTGTGTGTGCACGTGTAAGTGTGCGTGCGTGCGTGCGTGTGCGTGTGTGTGTGTGTGTGTGTGTGTGTGTTTGTATGTGTGTGTGTGTGTGTGTGTGTGCACGTGTAAGTGTGCGTGCGTGTGTGTGTGTGTGTGTGCTTATGTGTGTGCGAGCACGCGCGCGCGTGTGCGCATACGAGTATGAATGCTTTCATGTCATGAACAGCCCATGTGCGGACTATTGCGTGCTATCTATACGGGAAGAATGTATATTCAGTCTGACATACATACCGCTCTCCTGACAGGCAGGTGTCAAACGTGCAGGTGTTTGCATTAGAAAGCCTGGACGGAAAATGTACCTTTTGAAAAGTGACCTCTCGATTGATCAACGGTTGAAGAAAAAACCGGAAATGTTCAAGATCTTTTACGAACAATGCCGTCTTCGCTGTTCTCTTTTTCGTCACCATTAGGGCATTGTGGATTAATGTAGAAATGTCTGCTTTACGGACAAGCGGCTTAAGCCGAGCTTAACTGCAATTGTTTAAGATGCCGTTTTCCTGCTGCCTAGCTCTCTTGCCAAGGCAAGGAAGAGATTTCCCTGTCCGCACAAATGTCGGCCAGGGCTGAGGTGCTACGGAGACAGCTGATTGCTTGGCCAGCTTTTCTTAGAATGTAATCACTCTCGGCTTAGCACGTGATCAAAGAAAATACTTGTCACCACTTGTTCTCAGAGACTTTTGTAATTAGTTATCCCGGTAGAAAAAAAAATCAACCTGCTTCTTTAGTATAACTTGCACTGATTCGTTAACTACTCTAGCGATTCACACAACAGGTAAGTGACTGTTTGCAAAGCAAATACACACACGCAATGCACGCGTATTCACGCGCTTATATACAAAAACACACACGATCAAACACACGCAGACGCACAGGCAGACTAATGGACAGATACCCGGACGTACACACACGCATGCGCGCGCGCAACAAACACGAAGTTATGCAGACGGAAAACAAACGCGAACAGAAGCACTAACACACGCAAGCGCGTACACAAGCACACAAAAAGCACACATAAGCAAACAAGCCCTCACAAAGGAACATGCTAGCGCAAGCGTACTGCAGGCAGACAGAAGAACAAAAACACAGCCAGCAAACAGCAAGCCAATACATAGACGAGGAAAAAAATCCCCTCAAGCACATCCAGCAAGCCGCTGTCATTTCAGCATTTTTATGAAACCGTCATTGTATAAACTGTAGTTTCGGGTAGGCCCCAGTGGGTTGGGAGTAAGGAGAGATCCGTAGCGTCTCTTCCCGCCATTTGTAAAGGGCAAATGAGTAGAGAAATCGAGACTTGACTTGCTCTTACTCTAACCAGCTTGAGCGATTGTCGTGATCAACGACCTTACGTAGCCTTCAAAGGCTGAAAGGCCGTAAAACTTCATTCATTCATTATTTCATTCATTTCAGGTGCAGAGATCGAGGACCTACTTCCGCCCTGGCACCATCTTCGACAAGCTTGGGAATAGGAGGAGCAAGAACACAGACATTGAAGGGGGTCGCTTCAGTACCATCAACCTGAACGAAATCGACTCCCAGCCAGA